>JADOBS010300423.1:0-10713 GCA_015708375.1 Cydonia oblonga | reverse complement strand
TGCTTCCCTGTCTCTGTCCATTTACATACTTACCTACACCAGTGACCGGAACAATCTAGTGAAGGTCACAAACTTGATACTTTCTGTTGTACCAAAGTCCTCGCTGATTTTGTGCATCAACACTAGGAAATTGAGATTTGAGTGGATGAGACTCTGTTTCTGAAAAAAAGTGCATATACTTGAGCTGCAAGGATACATCATATAGCAAAAAATTAGAAGGAAAAAGAGTTTGTATTGAAACATAGTAAAGAGATTTGTATTAGAAATTATTTTGTATAAAGAAAATTTAAAATGGATAGACAGTTACCTCACTAATGGTCTGTTTTGTGGTGGCTGTGTGAATGGATGTTTTGATCTGTATGGTTGTGTTGGATCTACATGCATATCAAGAATAAAATCAAAAGTGCATTTCAGAAATATATAAGAAACCAAGAAATGAAATAACAACCTAGCAACATATGGATATTCGAATGATGTGAAATGGAAAATGAACCTGAAGTTGATTTGTTAAGAAGCAAGCAGTAGGAAAGTATGAAGAAACACAAAAATAAAAATAGCGCAACCCCTTTGTTTATAAAGACAGAAATATCACCCTAACAGTGAACTAAACAGTGAGCTAAACAGCCTACACACCCTAATTTAAAAATAATAAACTTAAAAAGGAGTCTTAATTTTGTTTACTCATAAGCTTTGTTTTGGTTTATTGGTTCATACCTTTTTAGATCCTCATTGCTTTTTTCTTGTATATGTTCATGGCTTCGAAAATTTTAATTGATACTTTTGTACATATGTTCTACGGAATCAACAACCACATAATTATTTATGGTGATATTTTTCTTTTAGCACGAACAATTGCGGTTTTCTACTTTTATCTTTGCTTTTTAACTTACCGAGCAGGCGTTGCTATTGTTTGTTTGCAAACTCTAGAGAAAGTTTGCAATAAAAATTTAAGGACTTGAGATATACAATGAGAATGTCAGTGACTTGCTGAATGCATAATCTGTTGGTATTTTAAAGCTTCTAGATGATCTAGAGGTATTGCCTTTTCTAAAATTACTATATGCAATGGAGCACCACAAGTAAATGTACATTATGGTTATTAGGACATTGGATTAGGTTGTGGGATAAGTTGGGCATCCAGCTAACCTAGATGTGAACTAAACAACCTACAAATGACTAAGAGGAAACCCTAAGAGTTACCTAACCAATATAAAATCTCTATGAGAGCATTAATGATAGAAAAAATATCTATGACAATTTTAATAAATACAATGGCAAAGCAAACAGTGAACAACAATTTAAAACAATAAGCTGAAATAGAGTTAACCCTAAGGTGACCTAAACAATCTACAAAGATCAATGATAAGTTTAATGAAGGAATACAAAATCTGTAACAATTGCTAAACAGAAAAATGATGAATCATACAAAAATTTATCAAGAAACAAATAAATTAAATCAGTGCAAGGCCCTAATTTACAAAAATTAAAACCTATTCCTAGCACCCAACCGAAAAAATTATTAACATGCAATGCAATTTGAATGAAGGAACCAAATATCAATGGCAATTTTAACAAAACAAATGGCAAATTAGACACTAAACAATTAAGGAAATACAGTGCATTACCTTTCGACTCAAGGGAGAAAGCTGAAAACCCGTCCTCCCTCACGCATCCCGTCCTCACCGACTCTGTGCGTAACCTTTGAACCTTAAACAATGCACACACGCATGCTTTCCATTCTGTATGTCTCTCTGTTCATTCCTCTGTCTAAAATCGCAGAAAATCCTATAGACCCTGGCACCAAACCCGTAGCTCTCTCTCCAATCTGTCGCTCTCTGTTTCCATCCTCTCTATTCCCTCTGTCCCCTTCCTCTCCTGTCGGCACAGCTACACCCACGTGTCTCCGTGTGAAAAATCGGAGCCATGGTCTTCTCTTTCCAATTAATGGGCTTTGTGGAAGCTTTGGGTTCGGGCTGGAGTTTTTTGAGTTTGGGTGGATGGGCTTTGCGGGTTTGGGTTGTGGCTGGGTTCGTTTCGATTGGTTTCGGTATGGGGTGAGGTAGGTCCGGTGAGTCACCGACAACGCTTGACCTGCAAGCTGCAGAATGGCAGAGAGAATATGAGGCTCGTGCATGAGAGAAGATGAGACAGGGAAGATTGGTGGCTTGCAAAACCATGGATGGGAGCAAAGACGATGGGAGAGAATGAGGGGTGGGATGACCAAAGCAAGGGTAGGGGTGGCCCAATGTTTAGTTTTGATTTTGTCGGGAACAAGTGCGCAGAGAGTGGATGGGGAGGAAAAACAATGGGAGAGAATGATGGGTAGGATGACCGAAGCAAAGGTAGAGGTGCCCCAATGTTTGGTTTTGATTTTGTTGGGAACGGGTGCGTAGAGAGACTCTGTTTTTCTGGTTTGCTTGCTGTGGGTGGAAATCGAAGTTAAAGCATGACTGGCAGTTTTGTAAATAAAGAGACAGTCTATTTAAAGTAGCCGAGTGGTAGTGTTGCAAATAAACTGAAATACGTTGAATACACCCCTTATTAAAATTTAATATTAAATCACTTACATACCTAATATGTAATGACAATTTCAACCTTATAAGGTTTTTTTATAAAAATAAAAATCCAAATTACTTTTCACTATATCCCAAGTTTATTTATCTTCTTCAACTCTCAAAACCACTCTCATCCTCCATTGTAGAATAATTGAAACTACAAACACGTTAATTGAAAAAAATTATTCTTGACGAATGAAACTTGAAATCAACGTCTCAAAAACTTTACATGAGGTAAGACTTTGTATTTTCATTGTTTTAGTGATTTCGACGACATCGACATGCATATAGATGCATTATGAAAGATAAAACAACCTATTCTCTTCCTCTAATTCAATGATTCAATGACTAAATCCATTCCTATGATTCGATCAAAGGAAAAGAAGAGGAATCATCATCATCAACCCTAATATTTATTTAATCCCCATTACCCAGTGCCACTGCTCCTACTTTATATAAAGCTCTACACTTCTATAGCTGCCATATTTTTTTTTTTTTTGGATTTTTATCTTCCTCATCTTCCTTATCTACTGGTACAAAATACCTACAGCCTTCCATCTTTTTCCATGGAAGGGATAGAGAAACATGAAGGGATAAACACATGCAAATAATCAAACAATTATTGGCACCACTCCAATAGAAAAATTTTAAAAAAAATCGAAATCACACTAAAGGTACTTTTGGATGACCTTATGTATTTGCACTTAAAATTTGAAGAGTGTGGGGTGTATATAGAAAATGTAAGTTATATGGTGAGAATGTGGGTTGTAAGGGTATTATAGGAAAGTAAATGAGGTGTATTAAGATAAGTTTAAATTAAAAAAAAAGAAAAAAAAAGTAAATGTGGGATGTATTAAGTATGTGAGGTGTATTTAACAATATGTGAGAAAAAAAGTAAGATTTTCAATTGCACTATTCAAATGAATACTGTTTTGAGATGGATTTTGAGTTATTTACAAAATTGCCACCACCTCTTCACTGCCGTTCAGATGGACAATTTCAATTTATTTACAAAATTACCACCGCTTTGCACAGCGAAAGGACGCCCACAATCGTGGATTGCTTCGACTCCGTTTCCACCCCTTTTTCTTTCCTTTTTTTCCTCTCCCGACTCTCTGTAACCATCCATCAAATCCCCTCATCCCTCCCTTTTATGAGAAGGGAGAGATTGGAATGGTAAAGGCACGACACGCGGGCCTGAGTGAAGGAATGAGGGGCAAGCGGTCCCCCCAATACATATATATTATTTTTTGGTTTTTTCAAACATCAAAACGGCGCCATTTGACTTTTAATTTTTTAATTTTTTTTTACCAAGACCAAAACGACGTCGTTTTAGCCTGGATTTATTTATTTTTTTTAATTTTAAAGAACCCGATCTGCTACTGCACGCAGCAGAATCGGTTCACCGGAGCCAGAACAGACATGGAGGGGCTGGGTTTTCCGGTGAGGGGAGGGGCAGAACCTCCGCTCCAGCTGTGTTTTCTGGCGAGGGGAGGGGCGGCCGCCACTCATCGTGCTCACGTGGCTCCGCCATTGCTTTTCTTAGCAGTAATAGGATTTTTGCTACGATTCCGGTGAAGGCCGTGTCGAAGCTGGTCAAAAACGATTCCTTAGTGCATCTGGTAACTTCTATACGGTTTTCCCAAAATGAGATCGTTTCTATTCCGATCTGTGTTCTTCAATCATGTTGTCTTCGTCTGTTTTTAATTATTGGGGCAGGTTCTTGACTATTTTCAGGGTATGTGTGGCTGTGAGCCCACTTCAGAGGCCGGATCGACATTCCGTTGTTTATGATTTAGTTTAATTGATCAGTTAATAGTGTTGCTGCTAATGATGTAGTTTTAGTATAACGATGCTGTTAATTATTTGGTTTTGAGTTTAAATCTAATTAGCGAAAATCAGAGGGTTTAAGGTTATGCACTTGCTTTGGATGTGACTGCCAAAGAAATTCAAGCTTCTGCTAAGGTAATTATCGATAATTGGATTGTTTAATGCAATCAAATGTGGTAGTGAAATGTTAAATTTTATGGCTACAAGTTTCTAATTAGAATACTAATGCTGCAATTCATGATGATCAATATGTTTAGACTTAAACAGTTACTGCAAATGTATTGTTGCTTTGTGATGAATGAGTTATCTTTTGCATATAAGACTTTTTGTTTCTCGATACTAAGTCTAAAATAGAGATTTTAGAGCAAAACGTTGATCCAGTATAAGCGAGTTGTGATTTTGTAGTTTTTATATGTTTCTAGATAAAGTTAGGATCTACAGAGATTAGAAAGTGAAAAAGGGCAAAGGAAAGCGATGCTAACTCACAAAAGATGGTTCAAGTCTCTGTTGGAGGTACATTGGATTTATGTTTCTGATGTGTTAAGTACATTGTTAGGACTATAGATTTGGATTGAACTCAATGTTGTCCGTGTATATAAATATATGTGTGTGTGAATATATGTGTGTGTATATAGATTTATACATAAAGGGAAGATGGATGGATAGGTGTATGCTTAGTCCGTAAAAGAAGAAGAGAGAAAAAAAACCACTCCAAACAACTCGCATTTAAAGCTCTTTTTCTTTTTCTCTTTTGACATAAATCTCTCTTTGTTAGATTGCTAGGGGGCTGCACTGTGTGAGGGCCATGTATGTTTTATTACGGTTGTATCTAGGGGTGGAAAAAATTCCCAAAAATCCTGAACCAAACCGAAAAAATTCCAATCCCAAACCGAAAATGTTCCAAACCGATTTTCCCAAAATTTTCGGTATGCTATCCCGAAAAAATACCGAAATTTCGGTATGGAAATCGGGATTGTCTTCTCAATATTTCGGTACTTCCATACCGAACCGAAATATATATTTTAAATTATTTTATATATATTTATATATATACACACACACATACACAGATAATAATATATATAAATCATGTTGGCACAATAATGAAAAAATCATGTTACTTTATTTTTCATCCCTGCAACATAAAGATATAAAGGATTATGATATGTGTTATGTGTCATTCTATTTCATTGATAGGAGTCACCTTTACTGGAAGTAACACAAACACCAGTGTCAAAGTTGTTGAAGAAAGTAGAGAACATAAACACCGGAAGTTTAATGAGTATTCCACAGAATCACAAAAAGGTATATAACTTTTGTAATAGGTTTGGCTTCTAGTGTATTCTTAAATGGTAAAACAACTCTGTTCTATAGGTTATAAACTTATAAATGCATCTCAGTACTAAAAAGGAAGATATCATATAAAACTTATCCGCGGTTGCACTGGTGGTTGTTGAAGAGTTTAATGTTGCCTACCGATATCGTTTGATCAATTCATGCATTATTCCTTCTACCTCCTCAACTTCATGCCAAGTAACTCATCGGAAGTATGAAGTTGAAACTAGTAATGGAAGAACAATCACGAAACGAAGGAAAACAAGAAGCACAGTAATGTTTGAAGTATGTATGTGATTATTTTAGTGAAAATATAACAGCTATGGGAATTGGGAATACAGAATTACCAAAAGCCCAAAAATATTTCGGGATTCCCGATTGTCCCGAAATACGGAAACTATTTCGGGATTCCCGAAATTTTGGTTTGGGATCGGTCTTGAAATTGGAAATACCGAAAATTTCAGTTTGGGAATCGGGACTAAGGTTTGTAGTTTTGGGAACTTGAGAAAAGAAGTGGAACAAACCATTTGTATGGCAGAGGCTGACTTGATTCTTTCTTGAATTTGTTAATGATTTAGTTTAATTAATCAGTTAATAATGCTGCTGCTGCTGATGATTTAGTTTTAGTATAACGATGTTGTTAATGATTTGGTTTTGAGTTTAAATCTGATTAGCGAAAATCGGAGGGTTTAAGGTTATGCACTTGCTTTGGATGTGAGTGCCAGAGAAATTCAAGCTTCTACTAAGGTAATCATCGATAATTGGATTGTTTAATGCGATCAAACGTGGTAGTGAAATGTTAAATTTTATGGCTACAAGTTTCTAATTAGAATGCTAATGCTGCAATTCATGAGGATCAGTATGTTCTGACTTAAACAATTACTGCAAATGTATTGTTGCTTTGTGATGAATGAGTTATCTTTTGCATATAAGACTTTTTGTTTCTCGATACCAAGTCTAAAATAGAGATTTCAGAGCAAAACGTTGATCCAGTATAAGGGAGTTGTAATTTTGTAGTTTTTATATGTTTCCAGATAGAAGTTAGGATCTGCAGAGATTAGGAAGTGAAAATGGGCAAAGGAAAACGATGTTGAGTCCTGACTCACGAAAGATGGTTCAAGTCTCTGTTGGAGGTACATTGGATTTATGTTTCTGATGTGTTAAGTACATTGTTAGGACTATAGATTTGAATTGAACTCAATGTTGTCCGTGTATATAAATATATGTGTGTGTATATAGATTTATACATAAAGGGAAGATGGATGGATAAGTGTATGCTTAATCCGTAAGAGAAGAAGAGAAAACGAAAACCACACCAACTTTTGACATAAATCTCTCTTTGCTAGATTGCTAGGGGGCTGCACTGTGTGAGGGCCATGTATGTTATGTTACGGTCGTATCTATAGTTTTGGGAACTGGAGAAAAGAAGTGGAACAAACCATTTGCAGAGCAGAGGCCGACTTGATTCTTTCTCGAATTTGTAGTGCACAAAAATGGTTTAGTATATATGTGAAGGGGATGAGAGAAGGCAGATATGCAAATGTTGTATCAGAGATGATTTCTTTACATAGTTCGGTGCTTACATTTGTAGTTTTAAGATCAGTGTAGATGTTTCATAACATTGAAGGATCCCCTATTCCAAGAATTGTTGTTGCATTCGATTACGTGATTCGAATAGTGAAATATATCTATGAACTGTCTTTTTTTCTTGGACAAAATATAAGTTTATATTGTACTAATAAATTATTTCGAGTATATATCTGAATGCGGCTGGTGAACTTGGACTGAGTTTGATATGTTGATCGCTTGAAGAGAATCGCTTTGTAGCTATGATTTGATTTTCAAGAGATTAAATCACTGTCTTAGGCATCCTAATTCCTAAGAAATCTATTGAGCTAAGTTGTTTTTAGTAGGAAATTATGGTTGCTGGTGTTAGCAATGGATTGAGTCTTTATATTTTCTATGATTATATATCTAAACAAGCATGACCTTAAATTAGGTGCAAATAACAAATTTTGTTCACAAAAGAAAATGGATAGGGGTATGGTTATTAATCTTTGTTTTTCTTCCATTATGTTATTTGATTTTTTGGTTGTTACTGCTGTGAAATCAAATTCGTTCGATGCATTGCGCTTCCAGCAGAAGTGCGACGTTCATGAACCTGAGATGGCATACTAGCATAAACCCTTTGGTACATGGTAGAATAAAACTTATGTAATCGACTCATTTTGCATGTCATGCTATGTTGGTTTGGTGAAGTTTATTTGGACTATTATGAACCTATAATTCCGTTATCCGAACTGCAGCATATAAACTTGGTTGTTTCCTTCTGAGGCCATTGAGGCCCAAATGTAGTTCCTGCATTATGTAATTTTCTTTATATTGAAATTGAATAAATTTAATTTTCCTTTATATCCAAATGTATTAAGTAATTTTCTTCTGTTTCTTCTATTTCTAATCAAAGACGTTCAGTTTCTTCCCATTCATTGTACAATGTGTATATATGCGAGCTCACTATAAAAGCAAAACTGCTTATCTTATCCACCTCATTCACCCATGTATCCCTTTATTCATTATAATTGTATTAAATTTATTTAACTTAAATGTGTTTTAATCATCCGATTACGCCTGAAAGAGATGGTTCCTGCAGCAACGTACATGCGTATTTTCTAGTTCATCCTAAACCAAGCATAAGCAGCTAATATTTGTCAAACTAAGCACCACCTTTAGTTTTGCAGTTCACAACCATCCTAGACTAAGCATGAACAGAAAATATTTGTTCAACCAACTTCTTTTTTTCCTTTTTTCTTCTTTCACAACATTGGTTTCCACTGTAATGTGAAGATGTGAAGGTAATAAGAGTTCCACATTGGTGAAAGAAAAAACCTTGCAAGGACTTATAAGAATATCTTCAAAAAAGATGTCAAATTTTAAAAATAAAATTTGAATTTGACAACCTATGTGGCATTTTGATATATTTCAAAATTTTATTATCCACCCAAAATGTCCAATTAAATATTAACTTATTACACTATTTTCTTTTCTTTTTATTTTATTAAAATATTATTTTCTGGGTTTGGAATGAAGAGTTTGGAGGAACTCGGACTCTCTCGTGAATCCGCGGAGAACCCTTCCATCCCAGTCCCGCCAAAGCCCGGGAAAACCCTTCCATTGTATCAATTCTGTCACCGGTGAGCCACGAAAACAGCGACATTGAGCTGCAATTCCAATTGCTTTGACTGCCAACGTTATTTGCCTCACTGGGTTTGCAATCGGAGCGCACAAAAACCAGCTTGAAAAGGCCTTTGGAGAGCTTGACAAATGCGCGAAGATGGGAAATTGGGCGGCGGAGAGACAGGGGAAGGGGAGGGGAACCGCGTCGACGGGTAAAGACGTTGACGACAGCGACGATGAGGACCGCGACGATGGAAATGGGGACGGCGATGCTGTAGAGGGAGATGAGGAGGAGGACGCCGGCGGAGGCGGGAAGGAGAGAGATGGGGTTGGATGTAAGTCCATGCCCATGTCTCTGGCTATGGTGGCAAGTCTGTAAGTGTCTGTGACAATCTCTTCGGTTGGGAGGAATAGGAGAAATGGGGTTCTCGATTTGCGTCTACTTCTGCTTCTTCCTCCGCCGCCCGTTTGTTTGTGACTGCCATTGTCGTCTTCGTGATGTTGGGGAAGAAGGAGAGGGTTGTCGTTGATGGTTTCTCCAAACACGAGAGCGTATCAGCTTTAGTGGCAGCATCTTGCCTTTATAAAAAAAAATTAATAAAAAAAATATTTGACGTTGTTGTCAAATTTGACAGTAAAAAGAAGAGCTGCTATTTCATATGATGTCACATCAGATTTGACTTTTCGATTGAAAAACATTGCAGTTATCTTTTTTTTTACTGTTATTGCAGATTTGGAGATTTTGACATCTCATTTGAAGATGCTCTAAGAATTTAATTGGAATACTCCGCATATTGAAATGACTCTCAAGAGGTTGAACAACTTTCTATATTGTCAATTACTTTTATGGTAGAACCTCAACTACATCGCCTAAGGTAGTGACGAAGACTAAAGAAGCTAAGAATCATAATTTTAAATTCTAAATATCGAGGGAGAGATGCAGAGGCTAATAAACTTGGTCTATCCGTTTCATTGTCTAACCAAAGACGACAAAAGTTTGTGGTTGTGGATTTGGACGTAAAATCGTTTCTCACCATAAATTGGCCATATGAAAGCATACTTAAGAAGAAGAGCCAATAATCACGACCACATTTGATGGACTAATGAGCCGATTAAGGGTCAACGAAATCTGTCTTGTCATCGTGATTCACGACTAAGCATGTCTGAAGTTGAAACAAAGCGAGTATACTGTATAATGCAGGGCTTAGCTAGCTATATATGATTACAAACCGTGATGTTGATTTAACTACATATAAGTTCACATGATCTGTATTTACAGGCTTGAAGTTCAAAGCTTAGTCTGTATCACATTACATCACGAGATAAAGATGTATACGGCGGGGTTTGAGTTTTCATAATTCGTAGGTAGTTAACGTGTCAATCAGCTTTGAGTTTATGTCTTTTCTCCCATCTGATATGGAGTTCAAATTTAAATAAAAAATAGAAACAGATGAAAAATAATGAAAAATGGAACACCAGAATCAATGACGTGAATCTGGTGGCTCTTATACCTTATTAACTACATTGCAATGGTTGAGAATTGAAGGGAAAATCAAGGATAAAGGATTAACAAAAAGGATGAACACATATTAGAGAGAGGAGAGAGAAATAGGATTTGTATTGAGTGACTAAATGAAGATTACACACACTGTTTTTATAAGAGAAATCTTAACTACTTTAACCAAATATTAATATTGAAAGAAAGGGGTGTATGGTGACATAAAGCATGGGTGTATGGTGACCTTTACTTTTCCATGTTTCCCTCACCTTTACTTTTCCATGTTTCCCTCACTCCCTCACCTTTACTTTTCCATGTTTC
>JADOBS010300422.1:0-10712 GCA_015708375.1 Cydonia oblonga | reverse complement strand
CCTACAATGATTGTCAAACAAATATAAGAAATGGAACATATGATGGCAAGACAAGTATAAAGTAGATACTTTTGTAATAATAAAGCACTTATTTGCCATAATTATGGTGGATAATTAAATTCATCAACATAATTAGGGTGTTGTGGTAAAATTGTAAATATTTTGAAAATAATAGGTATTTATTTGTTTACATGGCAGTTTATTTCAAATTTGGATTTTATTTGGATGTTTAAAATGAGAAAGGTTTTTGTCAAGAAAATAAGTGTTGCATGGACTTATAACTAAAGAACCCTATCTTTAATTGGTTCTATGCTATAGCCTTAGTTTATATTTAGTAACCGAATTAACATTCGATCAATTTTAGTCCTTGAAATTTAACAAAGTGTAGTCAATGGTCCATTGCGTTAACTTCGGTTTAAAATTATGTTAGTTCGACTATGTGATACACATACGGACCCATTGGCGGGCCAAGTATTATGTTAGTTTCAAGTGAATGGTCGTCAAGAATTTTCCGGTGAGTCTTGAGGCAACGACACAGTTCAAATGAGTCGAAGAAGTGTCATTAGTTATGCACGTACTTATTTGATAACTGCATTACTATGACCAAGAATCAGAGCTACATCGATCGAGTTAGTCTGCCTTTTCATCCATTGGATTGGTAAAGAGAAAACAAAAAAAAGTATTTTTTCAATTCAATCACGACGGCTCAATTTATTGAATAAAAATTGGAATAATCAGACTACTTGGGAGTCTATTCTATTGAAGAAAAATTAACGTGACTAACTTGTAACTTTTTTCTTTTGGTTTATATGGTGTTGAATTGAGGTGTCATTATCCACCTCTCTATATATTAGCAAATTGGCACGCCCTCACCTTGCGGTTTGATGAGTCAATTTCACATTATATATTTTACCTTATTCTTAGTATGTTTTGGTAATTATTTTGGTAGAATTTTGATACTTTGCTTTATATTTTTAATATAGGACATTCGACTTCCTATGGAGTAAAACGTGATCAAACGGACAAATTTTTGAGTGATTCAAATTGGAAGACATTAGTGTGACCCTTGGCGTGTTCGTGTCAAAATTTGAGATTTTTTTACCAAACAGTTATTTTCTGGCGATGGAATAAAAAAAGCAATGTGTAATGCTAGAAAGTGACGTTTTTGGGCTTAATTGTGAGTTTTGGAGCTCAAGATGACTTCTGATGGGTTCATGGCCTTTCGGAAATCTAGCTGTTTTGGGCCGGTTTTGGAGTAGATATGGGTCCAAAACTTGGCTGTGCAGATTTTAGGCGAATTTTACCATTTAATTTAGGGTTATGTTTCCTATTTTATTTTAATTATGTGGTTTCCTTTTGTTATTGGAAGACCTTTTATTAGGAGGATTTAATTTTTAGTAGCATAAATAAGCTTGGCCGGGCCTATTTTATGTCCTCTTCTTCTCCGTGCAATATTGGGAGAGGAAACTGGCCAAGTATAGAGACTTTCAGACTTTTATATTCAAGTTGTTTTAAAAAGAGCTTTAAAGGCTTTACAGGCTTTACAGACTTTCAGACTTTTATGACCTTTAAAAAGAGCTTTTCATTAAAAGAGAAGTTTTTTTGAACTTTTCGTTAGTTTTCCTTAAAAATAAACATGTTTAATGCTTAAATATGTCAAATCCGTTGTCTACCAATACCATCTTGAAGCTAGTTAAAGAAGCAAAAGCCATTCTAAAGTAGACATCTTTCATTTTTCTTGTCATCCATCCAATTTCAAACGTTCACAAAATAAGTCTTGGTAAATTAGCACGACAAAATCTCTTTTTCTCAAGTGTATCGTGGGCTAATAATTAATAAGCGCGAACGAGCCTCAGTAGCTATTGCAATGACATAGAAAGCCTGTAAAGCCTCTATTTACCGATATTACATTATCTTCCTGCTGATTAGCCGAAATCTCTTGTTTAGCATACAGGTACAAGGTTTGTAAGGGCCGTCGCCTTGAGGTCACATTATGTGTAAGTGTACCTGTTACCTCGGATCTTTTGAATAATTGCTCTACTGGAATTGAACCATAGTGTGTGTTATATTCACAACTCTGCCTTAGATTCAAGATCCTCCCCCGGACTGCCGGTCACTGACTTCTCTGATTCATTAGGAGGTGGTGCAGGCTCTTGGATGTCCAGTTCGTCACCTAAGATCTTTGCAGTGAATTGCCTTGCCTCCAAATCAAGATCTGGCCATTCAGAAACTATTCTTCTAGCACCCTGCAAGACTCGACGATATTCAGGAAAAACAATGATATAATATGGTCTAGGTGCGAGCTCACTGCTCAGTAAGTGGAAAATCACAAACCAAAGGAACACATATCTACCTGAAGCTTGGGTTCCTTTGTCATGGGGTTGTTGCAAAGATCAATGGTTTTTGCCTTGGATTTTGTTGCATTACCGCACCATGACTCGCACCAGAGCCATTCTTGCGGTAATGAAAAGATGGGAACTGTATGTTGAGCATAGTTTGGAAGATCCTGAAATATGAATGATGGCATTTAGCATACTGAATGAAAACAAAACGGAAATATGAATCTACAACGAGCCTCCAAATGATGTGTTCCCGATGTCAGTTTGTTGATTTTTCATTTTGATCTCCTCCAGAGAGAGAGAGAAGAGATCTCGCTGATAGTGCAAAAGGGAACGAGTGAAATAAAAATATTCCATCAGTGTTTTTACACAATGATCGAGGTTGTGTTTGTAAATGCATTTGGTTATTTTCACTCAATGATGGCAGCAAGCATGGATCCATTTTCTTTGTTTGCATGTATAGATAAGATTAATACAAATTCATAAGAAGAATCAGTTGTAATTTCTTTTAGTTTATGCTTTAGTGAAATACTTGAGATTAAAGCACTTGTTTGCCTATATCCTTATGATAGTAACGCTAATGCCTTAGGAAATAAGGACAAACCAATCAAATTTCCCTCCTAATTAATCAAACGTTTCACATGTTGGGCCCCAGTTGTTAGGGTACTGTTAGAAACGAGTCCTAAAAAAATCAATTTATAGTGCCTTAAAATGCAAAGAAAATCAGAATATCATTCAGACAGACATCGCAACACTAATTCTGGCTTCACTTGCATCAAAACTGGAAGAGTAATATGAGATAGTGAATCAAAACTGCGAATCATGAAACGTAACCACTTGCCTGGTCTAAATTAGATAAACTGTTTGGGTCCTTGCTAAGAGTCTCGTAGAAAACTCTCAGATTATCTCCTGCTGCAGTCTCTCGAAATTTCTTCAAATCGACAACATATAAAGCACTGCACAAAATCAACATGTCAACTCCTGCTGTTTTTCTTTATTGTTTTGTTTCAATGTAAATTTTTTTTTTCCTTAGATCCTGATAGTTTTAAGCTTTTAAAAACCATGGTTAACTAATATAAGTTTATAATGGTATCTGATTTAGAAGAATATATTGCCAGTTCGATTCCCTATACTCGCGAATTTTCAATATAAGTTGAATTCACCACATTGATCCTTCTAAGGGTAGGGAGAAGTCCGCTAGTGAAGGATATTTATCAAACCATCTAATAATGGCTATGTAGTACAAATAAATTACTAAATATGGCCAGCTTATGAACCAAGTCAGCAAAAGTACATAGTTACCTTATGTGGTAAGATCTCCCACGTAAATGTTCTTTCCAAAAACCCTGTTCCAGAAAAATGACAACATATGAGCAATCAATAATAAATTAAGAAATTATTCCTTAAGACTTCAAGAATTAAAAAGAAATATGATTTAAGAAATTATTCCTTCAGACTTTTAACAGACATGGATCTAAAAAATGGTAACAAGTATGGTTGCTGGATGCATAAGAAGTGTAGAACGAAAGTAAAATGTAAACGAAAATGTCATTATTGGTAACTACTTGTCTCCAGAACCGATATCCATCCATATCCTTGTTGTTATCACAAAATGGAGTATATGCAAGAGGTCGTCCTTTTATATCCATGTCATACAGCTCTCCCATGTCTGCCCTAACAATTTGATCTGCGTCAACAAATATGACCTGCAGATATTGGCACATATTGTAGATGTCAAATGTACGAGTATCACTAAAGATGAAAACCCAATAAGGCAACAGGTCAAATTAGAAAATATTTAATGTCAATACCTTTTCCAAAGAAAGGGGAAAGATAACATCAAGGAACAAGATTTTATAGGCCCAAATAATCCGTTGCTTTTCTTTCTGCTTGTGCAACCATGTAGGCCACTTGTAGGTGATCAGTTCATACTCAAAACCATATTCTTGAGCCATAGGTGGAATGACATCCTGCATATAACAATAACGACCGAGCATCCATGTTAAGCACTCTCATTTGTTCTCAGCAAGTAAACGAAAACCTTGAAAAGTTTACAACTTAACCTTGAACTGAGGAGAAAGATAGTTCTTTATGAACCAGAATTTGACCGGACGACGGGTATTCTTCAAGACACTTAAAATCATGATTTTCAAAAAACGTTCATATCTGCCAAAACATACCACAAGGAAGTCATTAAAGGATTGCATGCTTAACAAATAAATCAAAAGAAGGCAAAGTCTTACCATGATGATGATTGTTATTATTCATTATCATTATTATTTTTATCATATTATTATTACTATAGTTTTCCAAGTGAAAAATTATTTCAGTATGGAACTAAAACGCCAAAAACGTAAAGTTTTTCAGAGATCCGTGCAAAACAATTTTGAATCCAACATGTAAAGGCATGGACTAAAATCTTTTTATAAAGAATTAATTTCAATACATTAGAAGTTCAACTATAGCGTATGGCACGCCCTCTATCAAAAATCTAGAAACTTTCAGACACTTAATTCCTGAGTGTAGGGCTTATAAAAGTTCACCATGTTGATCATTAATGTCTGAAAGTTCACACAAACAAGAATGAAGTTTAGTACATGAATCAAGTACTTGATTATTCCAGTAACATGCAATGACATCATGACTCTATGGCATTTTATTATCAATAGGTGATGTTTTACTGTCCGCTTATAATACAAGGCAGAAACATGAAGAAAAAAAACCTAGATAAACAAAACAATGATGCAGAAGCCATCACGGACTCAGTATTTCAACCCCAAAAAAGACTGTTAGAGGAAGCATAAAATAAATAAGCAGATAAAATCAAGAAAGAAAAAGCACTTACAGGTGTCCAGAAGCAATAGAAAAAATATTAATCGTTTTTCCATTTCGTCCACCCTTTCCTTGCTCCTAATAATTATCCAAAACCAGATAAGAGAGTATTTTTCAATCACAATCAGAGAAAAAATGGAACTGATATCATGTTATAGTTAAATTCGAGTAAAGAAAGGAAGAGCTCAAATTCCTCACCGCTGAAGTACTTTCACTATTTTTAGATTGCTCACCACCACCAATAAAACCAGAAGCCCATTTCAAGAAGTTGGAGTTCCAGCTACTTCCCTACAACAACAGAAAGGAAATAAAAATACAAAAAGAAAGGGCGTGTGACTGCACACAAACACAATATTTTTGTTTGGTTATTAACTTACTACATTAGTAAGCATTAGAACAATATTTCAAAATAACAGCAAAAATTCACCTCCTTATTATCGTGTGAGTTGTCTTCGCCATCAGGAACCAACAATTTCTCATGCTCCTTTCCCTTTTTCTTTGCTACTTCCATGTGAACTACTTTACCCCGTAAATCGTCTATGGTGATACGTTTGGATAATGTTTTGCTCCCACTTTCGTTGCCGTCCTCTTTCAGAAAATAAAGTTCAGAACTTCTACCTGGAGCAAGTTGCAAGTACCAAACCCCAGGTGACACTTTCATTTGCCAATAACCCAGATTGGCCATCACAAGAGTATCAACCAAGTGAGGAGTACTCTTAGTACCAATAATCAACTGAAGGCCTCTGGGGGGATCATGACCTTTCTCAGAACAATGACCTGTAGATGACTTGTCAGTGCACATCACAGCATAGTTGGTAACCCTCACTTCACCATTAAGTTGGAGTGAAATTGCAAGGTAGTTCAAAGTTGCAATTTATCTAAAAAACGAAAAACAAATAAATCATACCCGTAAGAACAAGAGCTTCAAGTTCAAACACGGCTTGTAATGTTCGTGTCTCACCAAGATTCTCAAGCAAAATATTATCCAAGTCATGGCTGTGTATAATTAAAAACAAATTTAGCAAAGGCAAAGCACAAAAAGTGTGACTCATAACGTAAAATTGTTCAAAGCAGAGCTAATGAAAGAAAGTATGACAACTACAAACTTTGTTAATGATGAAACTCACACTGCAATAACAGGCTCAACTAGCCATGGATCAGGAACATCAAGATTCATTGTGAGTGTTTTGGACAGTGGCATGTTTGCAAAAAAGGCTTTTGGCCCATTTATTGTGTAGTCAGTGCTGCTGAAGTCATCCTGCAAATATGACACAAATGAGAGTGTGAAACCGGATTCTACATTCCAATGGAGACAACGGTTTTGGGGCTATAACAAAACATTCATCTGACTTACCACTGTTGGTAGGACGTATCTGTAGTAATTCTTCAGAGGAAGATCAACAAGAGAACTCTGCCATGAATTCAATTGTTAGAATGTGGAAAGTATTAAGAGTATAGTACTGTAGTAGCAAGTGCAATGAGAAACATTTACACCTGCAAATTATTTTACAAAATACTTTCAGAGTGGTAAGTAAACTGCAAACTTACTACATACTATTTGGTTTACTGATGGAAATTGAAAAATAGTGTTTGTAAACTGCAAACTTACTACAGACTCTTTGGTTTACTGATGGAAATTGAAAAATAGTGTTTGTGGGTTATAAACAGTCGTACCGACATATAGATACCCAATGAAACATCAAATAACAGCCTTGTTATTACTTGTAGAACTCAAAATTCATATACAGCTTGAATGTGAAACAGGCAATACCACATCATGACTTATGAAAATAGGTCAAACCTCAAACGACAGCGCCAACATAAATAAATAAATTCTGATACTATGTTTTATTTAGAAGTGTCTGTCACTACTCTTCTTTTCCTTAATCTAGTGAACCTACACCTCTTTTTAATTATTGTAATTTGAAGTCTATCCCGAACAAAGTGATGTTATGTAATAGTCAAAATAAATTGGCGTCATTATTGACGCCAATCCATTATGATTTATTCATTTTTCCATGCCAATAATGAGAAGTGTGGGTAGTGTTGCCAGGGAGGCATGCTGTGATGGTTGTTTCTTCTGTAGAAGAGGGTCTGGTTTTGGGCATCCACATGGGCTTCCCATTTGAGTAAAAGTAATGATCATTTTCGGTTATTTTGTCTGATTGGAAAGTTGTGTCTTAAGATTAGATTTTCTGTGCTGGTCCTCATTCTTGAAGTTTGCTAGGGAGGGTCTGTGAACCACTAGACAGCTTTCCTGTGTTTTGCATTCTCTTAATTTCCATTAACAAATATATGTTTCTTAGTCCATCAATAAAAGACTCTACTAATCATGAGTCGATCATGCAATTGCTAGGTCGACTTGAATGTTAAACCAAACACTGGTAGGGAAACCTAAATCTATATTGATATTAATCAGATTTTAGTCATGTTTTCATATGGTAACAAAAATTTCCATGCCTAAATCTCTTTTCATACTAGCAACATAGAGAATGTCAGACTTGGAAAATAAAAAGGTTATCTAAGCTTCGGATGCATACAAGTATATAATAAAGAAGGAAAGATTATGACAAGGAAATTTGTTGAATCCTTTTATCTGCTATGGAGACCGGGGTAAAGGCAGAAAAAGTGTGTTGTCTTGCTCGAGTCTTCTATGAAAATAGAAAACTCGGAAGTCAATATTTCATATGAATAGCATTGGTGAATTTGATAAAAACGCTGAAAAAGTTAAGATGATAAGCAAATAGCGAACTGAAAAAGAATGGTTTGGATCAAGAAGTCACATTATGAGGTGGACCCAAAAAGGGTGGTTCATTCCATATTAAGTAATCTATTTTCTGTGGAAAAGAAACAAATTTTATTGCAGACAGACAATAAGTTACAAAATGGAGTAGAAAAGATGGCAACGACTTAAATGGAAAGAAACACCGAAGAGGTAAAGGTGATCATGTATCACATAAATGACATACAAGCAACGAAGCAAATAGTAACTCACCAAAGGATTTAGTACAATCCTCATGCTAGGCTGAGTGTATTTCCACAGGACTCGAAGAATTGATGATAGCTTTTGCCCAAATGGACTTAAAGGATCAATAACTGCATCGATGTGAATACTAGCATTTTCATTGTTCAAAACAATGGCACTGCAAAGAATAAAGAAAAAATGAGTAAGATATTAAAGGACATCAAAATCACATAACCTATCCGTGACAATAATCTCAACAAGCAATAACAATGACCTTCTCTTGACCATGAATAATTAAATGAATTTGCACACAACATCAAACAATGGATAATTTATATACCCCAAGGTATCCAGGAGAATCATCACTAAAGAACACACCAGTGCTTTTCTATTAAATATTGGATATCAAACAATAATATCAAAATTGTTTACAAGGTACAGTGAAAATGAATGATAATGAGCCATATAGTTGTAGTTTCCACATATATACATCCACTCAAAGAACCAATTATCTGTTTACCTATATTGTGCACTCAAAACTTCAAAGCGGGCACTTTCAGAACTTCGATCCCGCATAGCCATGGAAGATGACACAGACATTATAGTATCACTAATGAATTTGCTGCACGAATCATATTTAAAATCACCATCAGTCTTTCCACAAATAAAAGACAATACAGCCAACAAATAAGATCAACATCAATTTCAAGAAAGAAAACTCTAGTGAAGAAAAAATATCACAGAAAAATAGCCACCAATCCCCTGTTCAAAAATGAAAGTAGTGGCGTTGATACAACTTCTGATGACTTGAATTTACAGAAATATTTATGGGCAAATTGATGAGTATAAAAAAGTGAAATCATTTCATTAATGAATCATTTTAACACATAATACGATGAATACAGGTGCTTATCAGACAGTCTAGTCCAAATTTACAGATAGATCAGTGGCCTCTACTGACCCTATCAATATCATTATTCACTCCCAATATGAACAGTAATATGGACAGTTCATTTTGCCCTAATGTATTTGCAACAGAGGATGGATCTTCCAAATACATAGAAGACGGGTGGAAAAAAAGAGAATTTCAAGCTGTTGTAGTCAGTAGTGCACATTGTACAGCTATAGAAAACAAGTGTTAAAACTAACAAACCTTGTTAGGATGTCGGGATCCATTTCCTCCCACTTCACTTCCTCAATAATTTCCACAATGTGCTTTATTCTCTGGGCAAACTCTAGAGACTCTAGAAGACGTAAATCATGGCTCAAGAATGTGCCATCATCATTTACAACTGTCACCTATCGGATAATGATTCATTAATAAAGGCATAACTGCCAAGATTGGGGAACTTAATGCAAAGATAATCATTTAAAAATACTAAATCTCTAGACTATCTTTAACTTCAAATAAACAAAGAAACAGTGACCAAAGGAACGGATTGTAATGCACACAACAACAACAAAGCCTTATCCCACTCAGTGGGGTCGGCTGTATGAATCCTAGAATGCCATTGCACTCGGTCATGTGCCATGTCTTCTGTTAGATCCAAAGTATGTCTTTTCTTAAGAGTCTCTTTCCAACAAACAAATCTTATTTAATTAAAAGAGTTGAAATAACATTTAACATGACATTCAACTAAGTAGAATGTCTACAAAGAAGACTTACCCTTCCATTAGTAATGACTGCATTAACACCAGATTCAAGGCCAAGCTGCCTATACAAAAATTGGGATACCTGGAAACCATCATAAACAGCTGTCATAAGAACTTTCTCACAATAGATAACCACGGTTTGATCAGAGAGAATTCATAGAACCATTTGTGAGGACCTCTAGCAAGCTAGTTTTTATCAGAACAGTAGACATCTGGTGAAAGTAGTAAACTTACATTTAAAGGAAAAAAAAAAGAAAAAAGCCAAAGCATACAGATAAATGCATACCTTATTCATAGATTTTCTCAATTTCTCATCAGAAAATTCAGAAAGCGAAAATCTGTAGGCCTTTGATGATAACCCATTAGCCTCAGCCAATTCGCACACTTTATCTATAAATTCTTGAGTGCTTTTGGCACCCTTAGATGATGCAAGCAAATAATTATGTTCATAGAATGAACACATCTGATCCAGGAAATCTAACACCTTTTTCTTATGGCTGCACAATAAGTCAATGAAAATTTAATATGAGTTATGCATCCATTGACAGATAACCCATTAAGCTTCGATACAAATACAAACCTATACGAGGATGCAGTGATTTCAAACACCTTCACAAAAAGATGACTAGAGACATCAGCATCCTGATTCACACTGAAAAGCACACCTACTCGAGCGCGATTGGACGGTTCTATCTGAATTAAGAGTAAAAAGAATAAATACAAAACATAAAGCAACATAATAATTATGATAATAGGGATGAACATGTTTAGATTTAGAGTGAAATGATGACAGCAATCACATAATATAAATTTGAAGAATTCAAGTGAGATTAGTATCACAGTCCAAAACTTAACCAGATATTGTAAGCCTTCATGAAGCAGCTTCATCCCTTTCTTTGATGCGATATTAACAGCTAGAAGAT
>JADOBS010300421.1:0-10712 GCA_015708375.1 Cydonia oblonga | reverse complement strand
GTGTTTTGGTGACTTGGTTAATCCCTATCCACAAAACCATTTACCATAAGGTTTAGTATAATTAAAACCATAGGGATTATGAAATGGAATTCATAATTAGATTTAAGAAACCGACATACCTCATAACGAAAAAGGGCAAAAACGTCATTTCCCTTCTTCAAGAATTCGAGTTTTGGGACGGGTTGTGACATGTGCGGTGTCCAAAAATTATTCTGAAAATTTGTGTAGGTCCGTGACGTCAAGTAGATCGATTTCTTGTATTTAGATATATTGAAGGATACGAATTGGAAAATACTTGGTTGGGAGCATGTACTGAGGAGCTCCTCAATTCCCCTTTGCATATGCTTGATTGGGTTAAATGAACTATTTAATAAGTTTGAGAAGTAAAAAAAAAAAAAAAAACTTTTTGTGAGTGCTTGACATTGAATTATTAGTAGATGACGTTGTTGGTAACATATCAATGTCACGAGTTATTTTGTAAATCTTAACTTAGAGTATTATATGATTCGATTGTTAGATCATATAACCGCTACGTATAAAATAAAAACCCACCTAAAAGCTCCACCCCTTGCATTCAGCCCCGATCCACCCAAAACTTTGGTGTCTTGGGTCGGATACCTTTGGGCTGATGTGAGACTACCTCCACTGATCCTAATAGCGGTCCTCACTTGTGCTTTCTAAATTATATACACGTAAGTAAAATGGACGAACTAGATAAATCCTTTAGTTTACGTTACAACCGGGTGAAGGAAACCCGAATTGCAAACTCGAAAAGCTGAAGACCTGATTAACGTCACTCCTTTGCTCTCTCTGCTTCCTCTCTGGCGTTTGTCTCCTCCACAGGCTCCACTCCTCTTATACAAGTTTTATTTTCTGAGAATTAATACTTTTATTGTTTATTTTCCCTCCGGCCTTATCGAATTTCCTACTTTTTAATCGAACTTAGGGTTTGCCATGGTTGTGTGGAACACTACGAGAATGTCGAAAATGCAATTTTGGGTGGAGGTTTATTTTGACCCGATTGTAGCGTATGGTTGTGTTATAAATCTAGCAGTTTAGGTTAATTGGAGTAATTTGTAGCCACGGTCCTTTAATTTTAACTTAATTGCAGCAATGATCCCTCAATTAAAAATTTATTATCATTGGTCATTTAACTCATCAAAACGTTCAGCTATGGTCATTTAGCTAAAAATTCATTATCATTGGTCCCTCAACTTTAATCTAATTGAAGAAATGATCCCTCAACTTTAACCTAATTTGAGCAATGATATTTCCAATATATCTTATTTTGACAAAAATTCTGATGAAGTTGACGAAAATGATCATAGTTATGATATTTCCAATATATCTTATTTATAGTTATACTATAAATAAATGTACAATGAGATGAAATATAATACACCTATAATTACACATCTTTCTCTTCTTCTCTCTATGCCGCACCTCTCTTTATATGACCTCCATAATTGTTCACTAAATTATGCTTACAACAATATCTTTGTGTTTTTTATGTTGTATTATTAGTAGATGACGTCTTTAGCAGTATTGTTCTCCATTTTTTGACTTAGAATATTATAAAGTACGACATGAGAGAAGATTCGAAGACACAGCCCCCGGCGACGGCCAAGAAGGCGATGAACCTCCATGGAAGCGACGATTGAATAAGCAGTGGTGTATGTGGAAACCTATTATCTTGAACATGGCGCCATAAACCTTCAGAACCTATAACCAAAGATACAAATTTTCCATTTAATATGATTTTTTTTCATCATTTTTCAACCAACTTGGGAACTTGGAACCCATAATTTATTTGTTTATTTTAAATTTTATACAATGTATTTTGTAAATTTCAAACATCCAGAACCCAGAAATTGCAGAGAGGGATGGGAGGAAGAAAAGGACATCAGAAAGGTGAAAAGGCGTAGAGAGAGTAGAGCTGAGATTATGGATCGCCAAGAGAGATCAATGGGTTAATTTGACCCGGTTGCAGCTTATGATAAAATGGTAATATTAGAAAGATTAAATTTAGAAACTAAATTTGTAAACTAAATAATGTGTTCCCAATAAAAATGAGCATGTTTATAAAAATTAAGTGATAAATCAATCATCAACTTTCATGTCCTTTAATTTTCAAAAATTTATCTACAAACTTAATCTCCATTCCATTGCCCATGATAAAATGATAGAAATAATGACCTAGTATAATGTAAAGAAGTGACATTGATAAATTAGGGCCAAGTCTTCTCTAATTTCCATGGAGCAGGTTTATATAGTTGATCTTTTGGGTCCGTTTGAAAGTGATTCTCAGCAAAATAGAATGACTTATAGATTGGATTTATGATTTTAAGTGATTTTTGGAAAAGCACGTGGAAGGAGTAACATCACTTTGATGTGTTTTTCTCTATAAGTGGTTATGATCCTTCTAATCACTTCCAAACAAGTTCCTTTGGTTTGGTGAAGAATCCGTAAATTTCTCAAATTGATGATCTTATAGTCCATGATTTATAAGATTAGAGTCCACAAGATATGAATTATAGTCCACAGACTAATTCAAATTTGAAGTTAGTGAAAGCGTGTTCGACTTCAATGCCAAGTATTTTCATTCCATCTTTGCCCATCACTCTCTTTTATTAATATTGCTGTTCTTCTTCCTGCTAATTGGTTTTCTCTCTGGACTCTCGTGGGTGTGTTGCTGTGATATGGGTGTTCAGGATTTCTGGGTGGTGACTGTTATTGGCTTTTGCTTCCAAGCTCAAATCTTGAGCTCTCAGAACTTGACATGCAATCCAAATGATATAAAAGCATTGGAGGATATCACGTTAAGTTTAAAAACTGTGATCGACGGGTGGGGAAGCAGTTTCTCATCTGATTGCTGTAAATGGAAAGGCATCACTTGCAACTCTTCATCCTCTTTCGGAATTGGGTTGAACAATTCAATCGATACCTTTCGAGTGGTCAATTTGGAGCTTCCAAGTAAAAGACTAGCAGGCAACCTCTCTGCATCTTAAGGCACTTTGGATCAGCTCAGAACCCTCAATCTCTCTCACAATTTACTCATGCACTCACTTCCGACTTCACTCTTCCATTTGCCGAATTTAGAGCTCTTAGACTTGAGTTCTAATGACTTTTCTGGCCCCATTCCAGTCGATGTCGAGTTACCTTCAATCCAGTTCCTTGATATTTCTCAAAACCTTTTGAATGGTTCCCTTCCTGGCAGCATCTGTGACAAAAATTCTACTCAACTTCGGGTACTCAACGTGGCCGCTAACTACTTCTCTGGCAATCTTCCACAAGGTTTTGGCAATTGTACTTCCTTGGAGGACCTTGACCTGAGCACAAATTATCTTACCGGTACAAGTGATGGTATATCCAAAGGTATATTTCGTCTGCGAAAGCTAACCAGGTTGAACATTGAAGATAACATGCTGTCAGGGGCGCTCAGCGATGAATTCGGTAACCTCATTAACCTTGTTCGCTTGGATATCTCAACTAATGGGTTTTCAGGAACAATTCCAGATGTTTTCCACAGCCTTGGAAGATTACAGAATTTTATAGCTCATTCAAATCGTTTTGGTGGTCAGATTCCCCTTCCTTGTCGAGTTCATCAACTATTTCTTTGCTTAATTTGAGAAACAATTCATTGGAGAGCTCAATCGCTCTTAATTGTTCAGCAATGATTAGCTTGACCTTGTAAGAAGAAATATAAACTTACAGACTAACTCATCAGCCAAGAACATAAGGACTAATCAACTAAATCACAATCCTTTGATTGTGTATGTAATGTGAATGTGAAAACAGAAACAATTGCACCAGTACAAATTGAACAGGATCTGTTCTATAGGCTCGTACCTTTATATCCTTGATTTCTAAGGAGACAGGAACTCAAACCTGGTTCTGCATTGTTCGATCCCAATGAAGAAGCCATTGCAGTCTCTGTGTTCGAAATCTTCTCCTCTTTTACAATCACAATAGCTTTTCTAATCAATAGGACTTAGAACAACATAAGTTGATATCTCGCAAGAGCAGTGGTTTGAATCACAAATATATAGTGCTCCTCCCTCCATTCCCTATCAGAATTGGACTAGGATTCAAAGACATACAAACCATAAAGATTCATGAGAGCTTATAAAGTTCAAACATAAAGTTCTTTTCTGAAACCAATTGGAACTTCTCTCAGGACTGCATTCCTTATCAGATTTAGACTTCTTTATAATATCAATTATCCCAAGACTTGTAAGAATCATATTCATACTCTTACATTTTCCCACTTGAGTATCATTCATCACAACAGATAATCATCTCAAATTATTATAAAGGTGATCACATAAGTCATTCACCATCACACTAGTACATAGAGACAACTAGCTTACATAAACCAAAACAATGAATTTATAGTTGCCTCTACAACACAAAATACAGATTTAACTTACAAATCACAATGTCCAGTTCATGTTCATAGCAATGTATCTAAGCTCAAGAGTAAACCAAGACGTCTACTCCCACTCATATAGCGCAAAATTGATATAAAAATTACCAAACATCCTGGACAGTAGGCTGTCATCTTAAAATTATTCATAATCATATGAATAGCACAATTATATCAATCAATAACTTTATAATATCACCAAATCTTTTGGATAACAAAAGTTTATCCTCACATACAACTTACCTATGCATTTTAAAGTATTGAACTTAAAAATCTTTTCTGTTACATCACATAATTAACTCAAAAGGCACAACATACTTAATTTGCACTTTGTAATTATGTGAACCAATATAGCAAATCAAACTAATTTGCTCCCACTAATCTAGGTCATACTTAACACAAACAAGTTAGGTATAAGTTAATATCAACTGTATTAACTAACAATCATTGCAATACACTGAATGTCTTATCAATGTGATCAATTGCCGTAACCAATATGCAAACAGATTCCATAATCAAATGCATCTAATTTGTATTTACAACAATGTGATTTTACTTGACCAGAACAAACACATAAATTGGTTTGCTCCCACTATATCAAGTTAAGTTTAGTTCCAGCAAATAGCACTAAACTTCTCATTACTTAAACAAATTAAGTAACACAAATAATTCAACCAATTGCTTCAATAAAACCATAAACTAGTTTTCAAGCATCCAAATGAATTATAATGGCCGGCCTAAATAGCCTTATGCTTACATTCGAACATATGATTCTCCCACTTAAGCATAAGCGGAATGTACTGCACAACCAATAAAGAAACCGAAGATATGAACCAATTGATTCCTGATTCCTTACCAATTGCAAAATATCAGTTTAGTCAAATACACCTAAACCATTATGCAAACAGTTTATGTATCAAAAGATAGTCACAATCCATTCGGAAAAACTTATCTCACACAAACCCAAAATCACTAGTTTCAACAATGATCAAAATCAGAATAGCAAATACAATATTCTTGCATTCAATTTGATCCTAACTAGTTCAATATCCATCGAGCAAGATCAACCAAATTTTGATAATGTCTTGATTAAAAAGAGATAATGAAGACCACTATTTCTTCTGGAGAACTCAAAGTTCATCTTCTTCCCTATTTGTGATTTCAACCAAAATATAATAGCTGAAGCATGCATCATGAAATCACAAATATACATATACAATAAGCATGCATTGATATATACATGATAAGATTAGTCGACAATAATCCAAATTAAAAAATCTTCATGCCTTTAATTCATTGTCAACACCATCATCAATCATATACAGATTCGTAAGCAAGTCAATAGAGAAAATAATGATAGCCGCATATCATTAATCTTATGAATTTCCAATAAGATGACAAAATAATTATTTGCTCTCCGATTCATAATAGAATATACATTTTGTAAATGGTAAAAGTTTATTGTCGCAAGACCCATTGTAGGCAGTCAATAAAACATCTACCTTATATATTCATTTGTTCATATATTTTCTTGTATGCATGCATCAATATGCAGAGAAACTTATGCAAGTTCTATTTGATACAGATAAAACCGCATGCCCATAATTACAACATCTATGCTTGAATGTTATCTCCATATGCATACAAATTTCATTCATATATGCTATTATATATAAATCACAAAACAATTGGCATCCACTTTCTATATGCAGTCGAATCCATTCCAAACCAAACAAGCATATATTGTTTTCCGTCTACTTAAACCTCCCACATTTAAAGTCCAACTTTGTAAAAATTAATCATGCAGTCGAAGATTTAAGGTTAATCTTGCTAAGAATTAAGAGGATCAAGGAAATATTAAGAAGTGCTTTGCAAGATATGCTCTCATAATGAAGACGGTACATACCATTAGCATGCACACTCTTTAATTAAATATAGAAGGGTATATATAGACCTACACTAATTTATTTATGCAGCAAATGATGATTCCTGACATCTCACATAAATCACAAGTTGGCATTTATAGGGATTTCGAGTTTAATCATGCCTTCACAATATATTTAAACAAGCATACTCGAAATAGCAAAAGCCCTAATTCATTATGCTCCAACTCATCACACTATCATGCATATAGGAGAACAATTAATCATGCATGAAATAGTGAAGTGAGTTACCTAAATGCATCATTGGACCCGTATTCGTCAACCTGATTGCAATTCCTTGGCTCCAAATCAACGAAATAACTTATACATCAATGCTCGAGACCCATCCATATGGATTGCCATCACCAAAGTTATCGGCCAGAATCCTGTCAGCACCAATTCCCAGAAAAGAATAGGCACACTGGCAAGGTTGAGCATCTTAAGTGAAACTGAAAATATTCAAAATGAAATCTCAACAGAAGAACCAAAAGGTTCTTGATTTCCATCCATTTTCACTTAACACCAATGCTTATGAATCAATTTAGTCATATATACAAATTTCTCATGAACATGAAAAGCGTATATAGATTAGTGGAGACAACCCATTTGTGTATACAGAAACTCAATCATCACGCCAATCATAATTCCAATTGTGACAAGACAACAAAAGAACAACATGTCAATTAACTGCAGATATGGAATCAAACACATTGAATGAGATGCGGGAAAGGAACATTGAACCTGACAATGTCACATGTAACAATTAATGCTTATTGTAAGATAGGAGATACAAGGTCTTTTGTCAATGTGAAGAACCTTTGATTTCACGGAAAAGTCTTACAGCCTCCCTCATCCTACCTTCTTTACAAGACGCATACATAAGAGAATTGTACGTCACCATATCAGGGCTAACTCATGCTCTTTCCATTCTATCCTGAACAGACAAAGCTTCGTAGTGCATATCCTTTTTAGAATACAGCGATATCAACGTTTTTAATTAATCATGGCAGAAATTCCAGAATATATCTTTATGTATTACTTAATTAATACAAGATGGATTATGAGGAAACAAAAATTACCTCAATTTGAAGACATCATAATCAACACAGCGGAAATAGTATATATACAAGAAATTTGATTTTATGATGTATGGGAAAGACGAAATTGCCATATCAGATTATGAATCTTTCCTCCAGAGATTGAAGATCGAGAGTTGTTTTCCTTCTTTGCTTCGACAATGGTCAAAAAATTTGAAAGTAATTTTAAAAAACCCTATTTGGTTTTTCGAAGCCAACGATCATAATTTTTAAGAATACTATAAAAAAAACGACATCGTATTCTGCAATTTGAATTTAAACAAACTTTTTCCTTCATGTTAGTTAGTTTTGCAGATTTTAAAGAATGATTTTAAGATTGAATTTAGATGAAAAATTCATTGGCTCTGATACCACATGTAAGAAGAAATATAAACTTATAGACTAACTCATCAGCCAAGAACATAAGGACTAATCAACTAAATCACAATCCTTTGATTGTGTATGTAATGTGAATGTGAAAACAGAAACAATTGCACCAGTACAAACTGAATAGGATCTGTTCTATAGGCTTGTACCTTTATATCCTTGATTTCTAAGGAGACAGGAACTCAAACCTGGTTATGCATTGTTCGATCCCAATGAAGAAGCCATTGCAGCCTCTGTGTTTGAAATCTTCTCCTCTTTTACAATCACAATAGCTTTTCTAATCAATAGGACTTAGAACAACATAAGCTGATATCTCGCAAGAGCAGTGGTTTGAACCATAATATATAGTGCTCCTCCATTCATTCCCTATCAGAATTGGACTAGGATTCAAAGACATACAAACCATAAAGATTCAAGAGAGATTATAAAGTTCCAACACAAAGTTCTTTTCTAAAACCAATTGGAACTTCTCTCAAGACTGCATTCCTTATCAGATTTAGACTTCTTTATAATATCAATTATCCCAAAACTTGTAAGAATCATACTCATACTCTTACAGACCTCTCTTAATCTCGGTTCCAATCTATTTGATGGGGCTATTCCCTCCAATCTTCCCTCTTGTCGACATTTGAGTGATGTCAATCTCGCTCACAACAACTTCACTGGCGAAATACCAAAAAGCTTCGAGAATTTCCATAGCCTCTCTTACCTTTCGCTGTCAAATTCCAGCATATCCAATGTCTCTTCTGCCCTTCAAATTTTACAGCAGTGTCAGAACCTGACTACTTTGGTTCTCACCTTGAACTTTCCCGGCGAACAATTTCCCGCTGATCCAATCCTTCATTTTGAAAAGTTGAAGGCTTTGATCATTGCATATTGTAGGCTCACAGGTTCAATCCCCCAATGGTTGCGTACTAGCAGCAGATTGCAGTTGTTGGACATATCGTGGAACCAATTGGAAGGAACAATTCCAATCTGGTTTGGCAATTTTAGCAATCTCTTCTACTTGGACATATCTAACAATTCTCTCAACGGGGAAATCCCGAGAAGCTTAACTGGACTACCGAGCCTCATTAATTGGAGGTGCTCAACTGAAGAACCTTCCCCTGATTTCCCTCTTTTTGCGTTGAGGGTGTTTGGACGAGAATTGCAGTACAATCGAGTTTGGAGCTTTCGGCCTACATTGGACTTTAGCAACAACAATCTCAGTGGACCAATCTGGCCAGACTTCAGGAAGCTGAGGTCGCTTCATAACGAGCTTTCAGGGATAATCCCCCCTTCGTTGGTTAAGCTTACCTTCTTGTCCAAGTTTAGTGTTGCTGACAATGAATTGTATGGGGTGATCCCTGCAGGAGGTCAATTTTTGACCTTCTCAAGTTCAAGCTTTGAAGGGAACAGTCTTTGCGGCCACGATGCTTCCCCTTGTTCTTCAGGAGAGGATGGTCCTCTGGGAACATGGTACGGCAAATCAAACAAGGATTACACCGGAGTGATTGCCGGAGTGTGTGTCGGATTCGTATTTGGAGTAGCATGTTTCATTGGGATAGATAGGTATATCTGGACTTTTTAAGGAAAGTACATCCTTCTTTTTTTTTTCTTTTTTTTTTTTAATTTATATTTTGCATGCTCGTAACGTAATGTATAAATAGTAGTATTACCCAAAAAAATGTGTTTTGGTTGTGAAGTGAGAGAAATTACAGCCCCAAGTTACCCATATGTAGCAACACAACACTCACACATAAATAATGAGAGGTACCTTATACAGACGTTTGTATGCAAGAACTTATCTTAAATGATAGGGTTGGATGCCTTTGAATGTAACAAAAAAAAAGGATATATAGTAAGTGATACGGATTGAAAATACTTGGCTAGGAGCATGTACTGAGGAGCTCCTCAATTCCCCCATTTACATATGCTTGATTCGGTTAAATGAACTATTTAACAATGAACATACGTCTTTTTGTGAGTGTGTGACGTTGAATTATTAGTAGATGATGTTGTTGGCAGTATATCAGTGTCATAAGTTCTCCAAATTTTAACTTAGAGTATTATAAAGTATACAAAACCTCGCGAATTGATCTTTACGACGCTTCTTCTATTAATTAGATCCTTTATCCATAGAATAAAGTATCTAGGCATACCTATTTCTTCATATTTTAACTTTTATGAAGTTTATTTCTTTGCTACAACTAATAAAAATCGTTGTTTTGAACGATACATATGTAGGAAGCCTACCCTTTGTTTCTAGTATTTATTAACGAATTTGTTCCTTCTTTCCTTTTTTATTTCTATAGTGGAGATAGTCGCACGTAATGATAGATCATAGCCATATTATTAAAAGCTTGTGGTAAGAGTATTATAAAATTCGATTGTTGAACCAAATAACCGCTACGTATAAAATAAAAACCCACCTAAAAGCTCCACCCCTGCATTCAGCCCCGACCCACCCAAAATTTTGTGTCTTAGGTCTTATATAAAAACCCACCTCTACTGATCCTAATAGCGGTCTTCACTTTGCTTTCTAAGTTATGATTTTTCTCTAGTCGACATGCCTATTTACATATTTATATACACGTGAGTAAAATGGACGAACAAGATGAATCCTTTAGTTTACGTTACAATCGGGTAATGGATTAAATTTCAAAAGTCCGGATTGATAGATTTGATGGAAGAGATCCGGAGATGATCAATTTCCTTGTTATAAATCTAGCCATTCAGATTAATTAATGGCTCAGAAAGAAAAAAATGTGCAAATAAGATATGTATTTACCTATATGCCTCGTTTGGCAGCTCGGACTGTACTGACTATTTCTGTCGGATAGGATAAATAGCCACCGGATAGTACTGACTAAATTAGTCGGGTGTTTGGTGCAATATCGGACTAATGACCGTATTATTTAT
>JADOBS010300420.1:0-10711 GCA_015708375.1 Cydonia oblonga | reverse complement strand
CTGGGCATTTTGCTCGTGAATGCCGTCTACGTGGTGGTGGTGGTGGTGGTGGTGGTGGAAGGCGTCGTAGCCGCACCCCTCCTCGCTATCGCAGAAGTCCTAGTTATGGTCGCAGGTGATGTCATTTTGCCAGATATTCCTTACTTAAAATTCATTTTATTTTTCTCTCGGTAGTTAGGTAGGTAGTTATCAAACAAGTTTTGTGTTCTGGTGTATTTGGTATTGAAAGCCGGCTTTCTGGATGCAAGTTCACAAACATATCTTATACTAACTGTTAATCTAGGTTGGAGATGATTTCTCTTATCTAATACCTTTTGACATCTCTCTACTGTTAAACAGGAGCTACAGTCCTCGTGGGAGATCCCCAAGACGTCGCAGTTTGACACCACGTGGGAACAGCCGCAGCAGGTCCCCACCGTACCGTGGGCGGGAGGAGTTGCCTTATGCCAATGGGTGAGGTTCCTTACACTATGTTTTAGCAAAATTATTAAACCCTAGTTATACGGCATGAAACTGGTTGTGTTGGAAAGATGACTTTCCATTGGATTCATACCATGATGGTATATGTCCTATGCATGCTTGCATTGGTTACTGTTCCAAGACTTGGATGTTAGAGCATGCCAGTAGTAAGGTTGGCATTGCTGATTTGTCCTCTGACATCTGGGTGCTGAATGTTTGCAGCAATGGTCTGAAGGATCGCCGCCGAAGCAGGAGTTGAGGAGTGCATACATGGCTACCTGGCGTTGTTTTAGAAGATATACTGGGATTAAGTGTTGTTTAGTGTGCTTGGACATCAGCACAAGTATGTTTAAAATGGGGGACGCCCTCAGCCTCTACTGTCCCTCTGATTTGGTTAAGTTCCTTCCTTTCTTAACTCTAGCTGGTTTTATTTATCTTTGCAAAATAGGCGTAGGGGTAAGGATCTTAAAGGTAAAGTCATAAACATTATAACTTTGTTTAAGAGTGTTTCTGAGAATGCTGCTAAAACTCTATGCTTTTTTCTTTGCTTTTTGTGTTGAGGTGTCGTCTGCTTCTTCTGCTTCATTGGTTTTGTTCTTCTGCACTCCTTTGGCCCCTTGGATTTTTGTGCTTCACTACTGCCCTGCTCTGGGATCTTCAATTATGAATGGTTGTCGGTCCCAGCCGGCTAGAGCTTCAATTTTGTGTTTCTGCACTCTCCCGGGGATTTCTTCACTGCCCTGCTACTGGGATCTTCAATTTTTGAATAGTTGATCCCAGCCTGCTATCTGCAGAGCATCTATTTTCCTTGAACTTGGTCGGTAGCAATGCGCCTCCCTCAAACTACTATAGTGGCATTTGTTTAACTTTTACTTAAAGGGATTGAGCCGCGGGTTGCGCGTCAAATGTTTATGCAGGTACTCACATCTGTTCTACAGAAGTTGGGTTGTTCATAAACAAAAAGAGTTGTTTGGATTTTGCTGCTTCTTGAACTTTATATATAAATGAGTCGTTGCGTACGCATACATGATGCCGCTTTTTAGAGATTTGGTAGTGACAATCGTTTCTCGGAACGGACCCAACACCGATATTCTTGCCTTTGATCTTCAATTGGATACAAAAGTAGAGAAACAAATTTGGTTCCAAGTGAAATCTCGACCACACCGAAATCCTTGCGAGAATATCGGTCGGATGATTTTATAGCTAATATATGTACACGTGACAAGCTTCTTGTATTCTAGTTTTTCCAGTTTTAAAAGACGACAAGGTGTCGAAATCTTTGCCGTTGAATTGCCCGCAGTATGAGAGATTAATTTGGATTTTACAAAAAAGAAAAAAATGATGTGGTTTATTGCGTCTTAAAAGGCTTGCAACTCAACTCGGTTGGTAAAAGAGCGCGATGAATATAATTGGTTGGTGAAATGAAAGAGCGCGATAATATATTTGATTATGGTCTCCAATACAAAGCCTGCAGCGGTGTTTGGTTGGAAATTGGAATGTACTTCTCACTATTTTCAATTTAATGTGTTTGGTGTTTAATATTTGGTTGGAATGTACTTCTATGTTAAATAGACCTTGTTTCTCCAACATAATCCAATCCAATCCAAATGACACCATATTTTTATGTACGAGTCCAAAGTGATGGCGTGTTCGAGTTTTTGTTTTCTCGTATAATGCACGTAACCGAATGTCAAAATCAAAGAAGAATTCCTCCTCATGCAAGATGGTAGTCGCTTCAAAATCTAATATAAACTTGGGGATGACAAGAAACCTTTTCCTTTATTTTATTTTTTATTTTTTGAGTTGAGCGACATTATTAATAAGTTAGATGTTAGATTAGCAACTGACAGAGGTTGAATCCACGTCATCATGAAAGGGCACAACACATTTCCACTACTATAGTAAACAATCACTTGCATGACAAGAAACTTGTAACTCAAATAATTTAGAACATTTATTTGCGCACTCCAAATTGTAAGTCTAATTTTCTTCTTCCTGACTATCGTTTAAATTAAAAATAATAATTTAAATTTCAAAATGTAAATTCTTTTTATAGTTTGATGGGCGTCCACTCTCCAAACAGATAATGACCTTTCGAATTGAGTTGTAAGGTGAATTAATTAATGATTTATGGAGATGGGGTCGTTCATGCCACCAACATAAGAATATATTTTTCATCGTGGGAACGTAAGTGGTACACTACGTATTTTGATAGAAGTGATGAGAAATTTTATTTATTTTTAAGTTATTAACCTTTTAGCACACATATTCCACCATTTGTATAGTAACACGTGGTGTACTATCCCGTGTACCGATTACATTGAAAAATCCCTCCAACATAAGAAGCATCGCAACACTGCATTGTTACTGCACACACGTGTCACATGTTTATTGGTCTACTGTCTAGCCTTTCAACAATCCCATCCGTCCACCTGTCTTTATTCAATCAAATTTCAATATGATTTCAATGTGGAAATGTATGATAGCACCAATTACGCCTTCATTCTTGAACATAGTAGACGACTAGACATGACGTCTTTAATTGTGACAACTCCACCAACATCTTTTTCCGTCACAATCCAACTCCATCAATGCTTCTAGTCTTCTTTTTTGGTTATGCGTTTGCTCTTAGTGGAAACGCTTTGTAAAAAGCAGGGTTACGTTGATGCTTAAAGTACTGGTAATGTTTCAAGTGGTAATGTTGAACTAAAATATAATGTACCGTTATGATGATGTGAAAAACCGCTTTCAAAGGCCCTCAAACTTTTAACTTGGAAATTGTATAAAGTTGTGTAGTTGACATCAACTTTACCCTCATAATTTCTTGATTCGAGTGAAGCTAGGATTGCAGTTCAGATCTGGTTAAATTATCAAAAGACCTTATTAGTATTTAATCAATAATTTGACACAATTGGATCGTGCATCGCTTCCCTCCTCAACCTATTTCAATTGGTGAAAGAAAAAGTCAACCAAAATGTGTGAAGAAAAATCATGGCTAGCAGTTTCTATCTACTAACGTAGAATTTAATATATATTTCTCTCGTCTTTAATCGCAACACTCCACTTCTTTAATCGAAACATTCATGTCCTTCACGTTGTCTCCCTCCCCCAGATTTCTGCACATCTTTTCGTCCCAAGGTTTCAGCCTTGGATCAAGCTTCATCTCCCTCTCTCTCTCTCTCTCAACTTTTCACTTTTATATTCATTTAGATTTGCAAACGCTCGGCCATGTTGACTAGTGCAATGCGCTTCTCTCTTCACCTAAGTTCGAATCTCTTCTTTGTAATTTAGATAGAATTAGTGAAGAATAACGCTCGTTTAATATATATTTATATACGTATATATTTGTTTGGATTTTGGAAATGTTTCCCATAAAATATGCTGTGATTGAACTTTTACTTTTCTCTGGTTCTTCTTCATTTCACATTTTGGATCCTTTAGTTGCATGTGATGCATATTGATGTTATCAAACTTACGAGCATGGAGTTGAAGAAAGACAAGGTATTAAGGTAATGTCTCCATTTTACAATACCAATTTCATATTTCACAATTTACTCTCTATTATTATTTTTAAATTTTTTCTTAATTATTGTGTTTAATTTCATAATTGCAGGTTTTATGATCATGATAAGAAAGATGTTCAGTTTTCCTGGGAAAAAAGTGACCTCCAAAAACACTCAGAAGAGCCACTATCTGCATACAAAATACCAGCAGCAGCACCCTTGTTAATTCCTGATGGTGGTACTAGTACTACTACCGGAGTTCGAACTAATAGAACTCCGAGATTTGGGAGTTTTAAGGTTTTCTCAGAGAACCAGGAGCCACGTAAGAAGCAAATTCTTGATCCGGGAAGTGACATTTTCCTGCAATGGAACAGGGTTTTTCTCTTTTCTTGCTTGGTAGCATTGTTCGTTGATCCGCTTTTTTTCTACCTCCCTTCGGTGCAAAATGACGGTGGTTCATCTTGTATGGCAACTGATTTGAATTTAGGAATTGTTGTGACGTTCTTTCGCACTCTCGCGGATATGTTCTATCTGTTACACATGTTCATTAAGTTAAGGACAGCTTATATATCCCCGAGTTCAAGAGTTTTCGGGAGGGGTGAACTTGTTATGGATCCAAAGAAGATTGCTCGAAGGTATTTGAGAACGGATTTCTTCATAGATCTCATAGCTACACTTCCTCTCCCTCAGGTGCAATAATCATCACCATAATTATATTTTTACATTGATATATGCTAGTTCCTTTTTCAACTCTCTATGATCTCCTCGAGATTTTTCGTTCTGTATGGTAATTTTAGACAACAACGCGCGTCATGATTTGCAGATTGTGATGATTTGTTCATCGTACACTTTTTTCCATGTTTTTAATCCGATTCCTACGATTTTATCAGTTCCTGCAACAGTTCTGGAAATAACAATGCTATTTCTTATATTCTTTTTTTGCAGATTGTGATATGGTTTATTATACCTGCAGTTAGAAGTTCACATGCTACCAATAATGCCCTTGTACTGATTGTTCTGCTTCAGTATATTCCTAGACTCTATCTTATTTTCCCATTAAGCTCTCAGATCATCAAAGCCAATGGTGTAGTCACAAAGACCGCCTGGGCGGGGGCTGCGTATAATCTCGCACTCTACATGTTAGCCAGTCATGTATGTAATGCAGCTTCTTTTGTTTACATGCAATTTACCAGTTTAATTAAAATTTTCCTTCAGAACTCACAGTAACGAATGCTAGAACAATGTTTGTCGTTGTAGATCTTAGGGGCATCGTGGTACTTGTTGTCCATCGAACGGTATGCAACGTGCTGGAAGTCTGAATGCCGAAACGAATTCAGCCCCATGAAGTGTTTTCTCAGCTACTTGGATTGTGGTAATTTGAACAATGATAACCGCCGGACGTGGTTGAACAGTACTCAAGTGTTTAGTAACTGCAATCCGGAAACCAGCACCAATTTCAACTATGGCATATTTGGAAATGCAGTGACGAAAAATGTCGTCTCCACGGGGTTTCTTGAGAAGTACTTCTACTGTCTTTGGTGGGGTTTACAGAACTTGAGGTATGATCATCAGTACATGGTTCTGATATAATCTGAAATTTGATCAACATTTTCAGGTTCTGATATAATCTGTTTTAATATATCTCAGCTCCTATGGTCAGAATTTGAGTACAAGTACATTTATCGGGGAAACGTCATTTGCAATACTAATTGCAATCTTGGGTTTGGTTCTGTTTGCTCACTTAATCGGAAATATGCAGGTGCGGATGACGAAATCTGTTTACTTTTCTGCAGTTTAAAACAGTTAGTAATTTTTTAGTTTTGTAAAAGATATGTTTTCGATATAATGCAGACCTATTTGCAATCGATCACGTTGAGACTTGAGGAGTGGAGGCTCAAGCGGCGAGACACAGAGGAGTGGATGAGACACCGTCAACTCCCCCAAGATCTGCAAGAGCGCGTTAGGCGATTCGTGCAGTACAAGTGGGTTGCTACTCGAGGGGTTGATGAAGAATCAATCTTACATGCCTTGCCTACTGATCTTCGTCGAGATATCCAACGGCACTTGTGTTTAGATCTTGTTCGACGTGTAAATTCCTTCTCTGATCATGTGACAGCAATGCTGATACTGACTGATCATAGTAAAGTGAATACTAACGAGTAATGCTTTTCGCTTCAATTGTATCATTTTCAGGTCCCATTTTTCGCACAGATGGACGGACAACTACTTGACGCCATATGCGAGCGTTTGGTATCCTCCTTAAGTACTCAGGGCACGTACATTGTTCGCGAAGGCGACCCTGTCACAGAGATGCTTTTCATTATCCGAGGGAAACTAGAGAGCTCCACAACAAATGGAGGCAGGACAGGTTTCTTCAACTCAATCACTTTGAGGCCCGGCGATTTTTGTGGAGAAGAGTTGCTTACTTGGGCACTGCTTCCCAAATCAACTCTCAACTTGCCTTCTTCCACAAGAACTGTTAAATCCCTTGACGAAGTAGAAGCCTTTGCGCTGAGAGCAGAAGACCTGAAATTCGTCGCGAATCAGTTTAGGCTCCTCCACAGCAAGAAATTACAACACACATTTCGTTTCTACTCCTACCATTGGAGGACCTGGGCTGCATGCTTCATTCAGGTAGCGTGGCGGCGGTTCAAGAAGAGAATGTTGGCGAAGAACCTTAGCATGGCAGAGTCATTCTCGTATAATTACAACAAACACGACGAAGAGGCTGATGATACAGAAGAAGAAGAAAAGGAAGAGTTTTCTAGTAGTAATGCAACTTCAGATACTTTCCAAGTGAGACAGAATCTTGGTGTCACAATTTTGGCTTCAAGGTTTGCTGCAAACACTAGGAGAGGAGCTCAAAAAACCAAGGATGTTCAGCTGCCGAAGTTGCTAAAACCTGAAGAGCCAGACTTCTCAATGGAGCCAGAAGATGACTAGCTCACATCAAAACTCTCAGTTCAGTAGTCCAAATTGTTGAAGAAACCTATCTTTCACTGTGAATCCTTTGTAAATTCTTGTCCCTCTACCTATCTTTCAAGTGTCGTTGCGTTGTCACATAGTATTAACAAATTACTGATGTTATAACATATGGACCTATTCATTAAAACTATTTCCTCTCTACTTATGTTCTAACACGTAAAATACCGTCTAGTGTTCCAGATATGCTAACCCCGGTACTCCTTCCAATTTTCATATATAGTTACCTCTTCTCAAGAAAAACCAAAATCAAAGCATAAGAAACCATATGGCATGTTGGGAGCGGTAGCCAAAGGCCAATATTTAAAATTGATGTAAACCAAACAAAATCCAGTAATAAGGAATTAAAATCATTTTTTTTTCAATTTCGTTAGTCTTAAATGTTTCTGAACTGAATTATATAAGAGGTCAGAGTTCTTTAGATCATCTGATTAATAATTAAGATGAGTAGGATATTAGGATCACTGAGGTTCACCATTAGTGTTCTGGTCCAACAATGCAATATTATATGGAGAGAACTTACGCATTACATTATATTATTAAACCGAGGCACCGAATTGTGGTACATTCATTTCATATAAATCATTCCAGTCATGTTGGTACAACTCGAACAATGGATATTAAAGGAGTTCAGAAATGTAAATACAAGTTCCCAACCTATGTAGAATGTAGAAGGGTAATGCTAGGGAGACTAAATGTGCAGATAAAATTTTATAAATTAAATGACATGGAAGTTAATGATTGAATTATTACTTAAATGTTGATTTACATGCTTATTTCTTATTAGTGACACATCATTTAGTTTACAAATTTAGTTTACCTAACATTACCCATCATATAATAACAGCTCTCTTAAAATTGTTGTATGGTTTTTGAGTGGGAGTCAACCATTCAGTTTATGTTTTCTTATTGGTGTGACAGACATCTACTTGGAATTCAATCATTTCATCTATATACAATAGAAAGAAAAACACCATGGTAGTTATAGACAATCCGTTGAAGATATTTGGTGGAATATAATTAACATAATACTGGTTGATCTGGTAGTATTTTGGAGGCTGGAAAAACTCACAGAATCATTTTAGTATCTTTCTGATCATTTTTCGTATGATTTATCAGAATCATAAATCAAAATTCAAACCATATGAAATACAAGTCTTGAATTTTTTTATCATCTTGGCACCATCGTATTGTTTGTGAGGACTTCATCCACTTCTTCTTCACCCTTCAAACAACACCTTAGAGCAATTCCACCCCTAAAGACTTTGCGCCAGCACCCAGCGCATTTATCCACTCAAGTGAACAGTAATAGACCCCAGTGAATAGTAATAGGCCAAAGCATCTCCACCCCTAAAAAAATGCGCTGGCACCCAGTCTAAAAATGCGCTAGCACAAACGATCTCCACCCCTACAAAATGCGCTGGCACCCAACCCATTTAAAATATTTTAAATTTTTTTATAAAAGAATAAATAAATAAAATAGTTTTAATTTCGGATAAGATTTTTAACCAATCTCGTTACGCCACGTGTCACTATCTGCTTACAATAATTTAGCCAAGATTACGATAAGATTTTCAACCAATCTTATTACGCCACGTGTCATTATCTGAACGTATTATTTTGTGGATAGATTTCCGATAAGATTTTCAACCAATCCCGACGCGCCACGTGTCACTTCTTATTTGCAATAATTTAGCCAAGATTTCGATAAGATTTTCAACCAATCACGTAGTGCCATGTGGCATTGTCCAGAACCTCATCCTTTATTTTTTTGTCCATATAAACCCTGCATCTCTACATCCATCCTCACACCAAACTCAATCCTTCTTTTTAGCTCAGAATCCTTCTTCATTGTTTTCAAATCTTGAGTAGACCTAGTGGCGGATCTAGGATTTTAAACTCGGGGGGTCCTAATAATAAAGGTCAAAAAATTTATAGACAAAAATAACATTGAAAATTTAAATATAATACATTTCATTCAAAAATCATATGCAAAACAATATTACAAATTATAAAATCATAATTCAAGCGTTCATTACGAGGTTTCATAAGTTACTAGGGAGTACCTAAATTATTGATTATCTAATATGGACCACTAAATTTAAAACACCGGTCAAATAAAACTCTCCCCAAACTCACACTATCTTTCTAACCAAACACACCATTTTTCTCTTTTACTAGTTTCCAAACATCCACCTTCTCTCTCACTAAGAACACAGCTGCCATACCTCCACCAACAGCCTCCCTCCCTATTCTCCCAAAGCCATGGCAGTTCCACCCCCAAATTTTACCAACCCATGAAAGATCATATCCATCTTACTAACCTTATGAAGGAAATTTCACCCATAAGAAAAATTACTAAGATGGTTGAAATAATTTGGGGAAATTTGGGCTTATGTACTGCCCCTACCAGACGAAAGAGAAAGGTTGGAGGAGAAGTGGGTGGCACCGATGGATGAGACCATGGCAGAAGCAAGGAGGAGAGAGGCATGAAGGGTCCTTATTTTCTTTCTTCTCCGTGTACGGTCATCTTCTCCGAGAAGAAGACAGCCACTGCAACCTGCAACTTGCAACCTAGAACCTGCACAGACCTCATGCTCGAGTACGAGGGGTCCCTGGAAAATTTCTAGCAACGATTTAGGATCGCCGACGAGTTCTGGGACCTCCCAGGTCTCTATGTGGATCCGCCCTTGAGTAGACAAATGTCGTGCATGACAACTTCTGGCGAACTGTGTAGACCCATGCCGTGCATGACAAGTTCTTGACCGGTTGACACAATTTTGTATCTGGGGTAATCTTTGACAATTTCCCAACATTCTCATTTGTTGAATGATTTGTTGTGGTTCTTCGCATTGTAGAAAGCTTGTGCTTGTAGTGTCTATAAATGTGGGATAAGATAGTATTATAAAAAAGTTGGGTGTAACACAAATAAATAAATTAAAATATTGATGCAGGTGGAATACATATAAATAAATAAAAATATTATCACCTGATCCGCTAAACTTGTCCCACTACGTAGATTACCGGAAGCATAAGAGATGACGTTTTTCCAACAAGTAAAGGATGCGTTGAGTCTTTTCCAACGACCTTGAAGACCTTGACTACTTATGGCGTATTTTCCATGTACATCGCAAAACAATTTCGTAATTTTACTCCACACTTCCACTTTGCGGCTCTTAATCCATCATCTCAAACTATCATATTCACCTTTTCCCACATTTCCTCTTCATGTCATATAAACACTATTTTTTTTCCCCGAATCACAATGAAAAACTGATGCTGCATACATATGGGGTGACTGATGCTGCATAACTGATGCTGCATACTGACTAATTATTAGATGATATGGGGTGATTGATGCTGCATATGACTGATGTTGCATACATATGGGGTGACTGATGCTGCATATGGATATTACACGATATGGGGTGACTGATGCTACCAGATTTTATGTTTCCTCTTTCTATGAGATTCTTTATTAAGTCTAATCCCTTAATTTGAAGAAGATTGACATCTAGATGACTTGTTGATAGTTGTATGCTAGCTACTTGCTGCACTCCCTTAATTTAAAGAGTGACAACTTTAGGGTTTACCGGGTTAGTAGGATTTGCCAAGGTAAGGTTGCTTGTAACCTTCTACCTCATTATATATCCCCTATTGTACATTCAATCAATATATGAAAAATACATTCAAACAAACTTAAAATTTCTAGAGAACTCTACGAGTGATTTGCGGAGCTTTACTGGAGGGATGTAAGTAGTTTTAAT
>JADOBS010300419.1:0-10710 GCA_015708375.1 Cydonia oblonga | reverse complement strand
TTGGGGAAGGGCGTCCAGAAGAGGTGGAGACTTTTTTTAGGTTGCTTGAAGAGGCAGATCAAGATTTGTGGCCAAGTTGTAAGGAGTTTAAGAAATTGGAAGCAGTTGTAAGACTGTATCAGATCAAATATTTAGCGGGAATGCCAAACAAGATCTTCACCACTTTACTGGAGTTAATTAAAAGAATGTTGCATGAAGGGGATTGTTTGCCTGAATCCTGTTACAAGGCAAAAAAAACTTATAAATGACTTGGGTCTGACATATGTGAAAATTGATGCATGTCCCAATGATTACATGATCTATTGGAAAGATACTTCGGATTTGACCGTGTGCTTGGTTTGTGGTGAATCAAGATATAAAAGTACATGCAGCAGCCACCCATGACATACATGCAGCAGCCACCCATGTCATACATGTAGCAGCCACACATGTTATACATGCAGCAGCCGCCATATCAAAGGCCTGCATATCGACCCGAGATGCCTTCTTCTGATGATGTTCCAATTGGAATGTTTTCTGGAATGCTCGCAGGTGCTCCATTAGATATTGACATGGCGAGGGTTTTTGGATCACAAGGAGGATTTGAAGAAGGATCTAGGCAAGGAACTTGGTCACATTCGGACTCCGCTTCTGCTGAGTGGTTTATGTGGTTCGCTTTCTTATCGGATATGTATGACACTTGTGCTAGCATTTATAGTCTCTATTTCTTTTTATTTTTTCTTGTATGTTGAATTTGTAATGTCGGATTTAATGTTTGTTATGACGGATAAGTTTTTGTATGTTATGTGAAATATAAAATGTTTGTTATGAGTTTTTGTTAATGGTTGCCTTGGCTTATATATGAAATATAGTTGAAATTATTTTCATATAATTTGTTGTAATTGTTATTAACTAAAAATTGACGGGGTTATATTAATTTTAATTATTTTTAATATATCTGGTGTCGCTTTATGGACGACAGTAGCAAGACTATTTTATTTATTTAACTTACATGATGTCGGTTTGGACCGACAATAAGTGTGATTTTTTAATTGTTTATTTGTTACTTAATGTCGGTTTTGACCGCCATCATGTCAGATTTTAATGTCGCTTAAAAGCGATGTAAGAGCCTATGTCGCTTTTAAGCGACGCTATTGTTTATTTTTATTTTATATTATTTTACTTCTTGGTGGCGGATTAAGGGGGTTAAGCGACGTCATTGCCTTTTTGTGACTGTAGTATTGGTGTCGGTTACTCTATGCGACATTGCACGATTTAATGTCGGATTTCTACCAAATAACCGACATTAACTGGTGTTTCTTGTCGGTTTTAAAACGTCAGTGATATCCCCTTTTGTAGTAGTGTGAGAGCATAGGAGTAATCAACACAAATCCGGTTGCGAAAACTTCTGTCGATAAAGAGTTGTCGGAGAAAGGAAAGAAGCAGGCAGTGAGGCCAGCTTTCAATTTGAAGGAAATGGGAGCTTGTGACAAGAACTGTTGGATATGGCCTTCTCTCACTCAGAAAGCTTACCAGGCTGCAGAGATCATTGCAGCCGTTAATGGGGTCAGTCGAAGGTGCACAAGTTAGTATTGCGAACTGTGAACTCTAGCGCTTCATTTGGCACCAAATTAGTACTAATTTACTAGAGAGACTGATTAAAACCGCTTCCTGACAACCTAAAATGCTTATGAATATAGTTGACAAAAAAACCCAAAGCACTTTTTGGGTGTTCCTATAGGAAGCACTAGGATTTTTAATATAATTTTCGACTAGTTTTTTTTTTTATAAAGGTACTTCTAGTAGAAGCGCTTACGAGCATAAGTACGTTCTTATAAAAATTTCAAATATTTCGGAGGCCAACTCTGAATGATACTGTCATAGAGGAAACATGCTGATTAAGTATACCTCTCTAAATCTATCCAGAGATGTTAGCTTTCTGTAATCATGATGCATTTTTGTTTGCAGTTATATCGTCCTGGAGTATAGCCCGTAGATTGGGTGCTTATGAAGGAAAGAACCTAGAAGCTGTTTCAGAAGTACCATTTCCAATTAACATCCACAATTTTAAGTTATCAAGATTTTATTTTCTCTCAACGAAGTAGAACATATAGTCATTGACAAGCAAGTATGATTAGTAATTTTGTTAATGCTATTGGGAGTTGTCTCACATCGATGAGGGACACGGTTTGCTATGTGTTTATATAGTCTTGGACTACTTTCCATATTGTCAATTGGTTTTATGGTGAAACCTTAATTTCATCATGGTATCAGAGCGGGTTGTCCTCGTGTGAAGCCAAACGGCCACACGCGCTCCAAGTCACCCAGTTGTTGTCCACATGTAGGCTTGAAAATCCGTCACACGTGCGGGGGGTGTGTTGAGAATTGTCCCACATCAGTGAGGGACAAGATTTGCTATGTGCTTATATGGTCTTGAGCTACTCCCCATATTGCCAATTGATTTTATGGTAGAACCTCAATTTCATCAAATGCACCACAGGTATATGCATCAGACACTCTTTCTCCCGCAATCAAGTTCCCCCTATCGATGATGGAACGACAAACGAGAGCGTCTTAGACATATTCATTCGGGTGATACAGCTCATATCCAAACTCGAGACTCAGTATTCTGAAGACACTGTGACCATTGTCTCACCAGATTCAGACAATTTGACAGTCCTTCAAGCTAGTATAACTGGATTTGACTTGCGCTGGTAACTCGAGACTCTCTTCCTTAACGCGATCACTATCGTCATAACAAGAATCTGTGATTGTTATGCCTGAACTTTACCGGGCTTGCATGAGGCTTGTATCTCATTTGGTTAAGAGCATTCACTGTTGCACAGTTGCATTCGACGTCCTGGATTCAATTCTCCCATCCCCAATTTCGCTCATATAAACAAAAGTACTGCTCTAGGGTTGTGATTCCAGACAATTCAGTAATAGAAATCCGATTATGATTCCTCTCATCAGTTAAATTCTCCTCATTCCGATCCCGGATCAGTAAACTCCTCCACTCATTGTGAGGATTATTGTGATGAAGTGAATTGAGCTCACTCTGTTTATTTTTATTTTCTTTGCATTCCTTTTTTTTCAGTATTAGGTTCCTATCAGGGTGGAAGGGAGTAGTGGTGGTGGTGGTTAGTGAGGAGGCGAGGAGTAGCACTTTGAGTAGGGTTGGTGAAGATAATGGTGTTGGGAGGAGAGGATGAAGGGTATGACGAGGAAGGAAATGGCACATGATGTGACGGTGCTGTACAATGAATCAATTGATTGATGTGAAACGAACCATAAGCAAAAGAAATGCAGGCACTATAAACCTAAACCAGATATGCAGAGCAGCACCATGCTTACACAAAGCAGCATATCTACAAGGCGACTAGAACGGCTAAATCTCTAAACTGGTGAACTGTTAATTCGACAAGCATGAGGTCTGAAAAAAGTCAACCCAATTTGAGTTGAGTTCTTCATCAAACGAACCAAATAATTATCCAACAACAACTAGAATGGCTCAATCTCGTAATGGTAAAACTAAAATTTGACAAGCATTAGGTCATAAAAAAAGTGAGTCTTTCTCATAGTAGTAAGTGGGTTCTTGATCGTATTATAACTTAGAGAGTTTAGTTTTGTTTTAGCTATTTTGCGAGTATGATTAAAGTGCCCTAATTCTTGATAGTTTTGATGTGCGAGTTTGTCATTTCTTGCGCATTATTGTACTTATTTATCGTGTTAGCAAGTTATATTGTTATTTCTCATGCTAGTGACGTGGAGAAAAACACGTCGCTTAATTATTGAAACATCACGACAACGGTATATATGTTCCATGTAATTCTTTATCCGTTAAGAGCATTTCCAGTGAGGGGCTATATATGAGACTGGAAAAGTGGTGGATATAACTTATTTTAAAGCTTCGAGGAATCTTTGGGGCTTTATAAAAGAATCTCTCCCAATGAAAGGTTATTTCTTTGGACTCTATATGGGGCTATAGATATTTATTTATCTAGTAATTTGATTATCCGATAATTATTTTTTTGTGTTAATTTTTCTTAAGTTGATTTTTGGACGTGCTATCTTAATTTTTTTTTTTTAAACCTTTCAACCCAAAAAAAGTTTAAATTGTGACAAAGTTAGATTTCATCACTAATGAACCGTTCGTTGGATTAGATTCTCTTATCTCAATCTCATCCGTTGAAAGATACAAACCACAACTTTTCCCTCTGAAATAATTTGATTTTCACGTACAACACAACAATTTACCTAGCACCAATTGGTAAATTAGTATCCTACAATCATGAAAAAAATTATTTGAAAATTTAACCCACCATTGCCCATGAACGTTAAATCAATTGAAATTTTAATTCTTATGAATTTTAAAACAATAATTAATTAGCCAAATTGTAAGAAAAATATGTAAGAAAAAACAATTAAAAAAGAATAAAGGAGAGTATAAGTGTATTCGCAAGTGGAGAGAGAGTGATGTAATTTTACTTACATGGGTTGCTACTTTTTTTGTAGGACCCATTGTTTTTTTTGGGCTAAATGTAGCCCAATTTTATGCTACCTAAAAAAGGAAGTTATTAGCCCTAGTGGTGGATCTAGCCCATTTTCTGGCTCATTGGGAATGAAATTTCTCACTAAGGCTTAAAATATAGTAGCCTTATAGAGGATAAAGCCACTATTGGGAATGCTCTAATTCGTTGTAGGGAGCAAGAAGGACCATTTCTATGAAATTGAATAACCTAACCTCCCATGCAGAGAAAAACACCACGCACCTAACCTATCCTAACCTAACCACGAAAGAGTTTTTAGTGTGTCTGGAACACAACTCAGTACACTAAGTCTAATAATACAATTGGTTAGAAACTTGAAAAAAAATATTTCCAACCAATTGTAATATGACACTTAGTGTACCATACCATATTCCTGGCACACTAAAAAAACTTCACCATAACCACCACCCACCTCTATGAAATTGAATAACCTAATCTAACCACCCACCTCTCTCTTTTCTCATTCCAATCCCTCTTCCTAAAGTCGGTCTCTCTTTGCACTCTTGAATTTTTTGTAGCAATCTCTCCCAGCTCTCTTTCATATAACCTAGGGAAATACTCCAAAATGAGACAATTTCTTAATCTTGGGACAAAAATATGACAAATCGGCCATGCACACCATGCACAAAACTGAAATTACTAAAATACCCACATATAAATGGGTTATTTGCTCCCATTTTCTGATTTCTCTCTCTACTCTCTGTCTCCTTCCCTATCTCTCTTATCTCACTTTCTTCTTCACACACTCTTTCTCCCCTTCTCACTGTGCACACACGGTGCACTGTCATCCTGACCAACACCGTCTAAATCGAAGCCACCACCAATTTCATCTCATACTCACGAGTACAAAAAACCTAGTCTTGTCATGAATCTTATCCGCAATCGTTAGGATCGAAACTCAAGCAAGCCGCAAGTTTTCCGGCCATTTTTCGGCAACACAGGAAACAACCGAGGCTCGAGACCACCACTACTGGACTTGCATCGAGGGTGGGAACAAAGCCGAGTCATCAAATGCTGGTGTTTTGTTGGATGAATTTTTCAGGTTTTGCCCACTGTATGTATACGACATACACATGATATGCTCATAGATCTGAGCCAAAACTTGAAATTTATTCCACAACCCATAGGCCCCAACATGAAACATAAACCCCTAATTTAACGTCTAATTATTAGTTCATCTGGGATTTTGGGTTGGCTCAGATCTGTGAGTATATCATGTGCATGTTGTGTACATACAGAGGGCAAATCCTGAAAAATTCATTCCACAAAACACCAACATTTAATGACTGGTTTTGTTCCTACTCTTGATGCAAGTCAATGATGGTGGTCTTGAGCCTCAGTTGTTTGCCGTGTTGCTAAAAAAATGACTATAGCCTTCTTGAGTTTCGATCCCAACGATTAGGGATGAGATTCGTGACAAGGCTAGGTGTTTTGGACTTGTGAGGACGATATGAAATTGGTGGTGGCTTCGATTTGTACGATGTTTGTTGACAGTGCATGTGTGTGCACAGTGAGAAAGGGAGAGAAAGTGCGTGAGGGAGAAAATGGAGATGGAGGGAGAGTGAGCAGAGAGAGAAAAATTAGAAAACGTGAGTAAATAACCCATTTATATACAAAGGCAATTAAGTCATTCAAGGTGTAGGAAAATCCTATTTCTGTTCGATTTTTATGCATGGCGTGTGCATGTCGTGTGGATATTTGAAATGTCCTGTTTCTGTTCCAAGATTAAGAAAATATCTTATTTTTAGGTATTTCCCTATAACCTAATGGTTTCCTTTCCAAGCTTTCTCCCATCAAACTTAATGATTCCTCTCAGCTGCATAAAGATCAAGAGTTTGTGTCTCTTTTGAGTCTCTATTTTTCTGGTTGTCCATGCCTACACTTACTCATGTAAGAATTTAAATTATTATTGTTTATGTATTAATATATACTTGCAAGATAATTGTTCGTGGCAAAAATATGGATCTGGCCATTCACACAGCTCCCCAAGGGATGGTGGCACTTTGTGTGTGTATGTTTGGTAGTTGGGCTCTTACTGTTCGGTGTGCTGCAAGAAGAGTACAAAGTTAGCTTTGAAATGTGTCTTGGTAGGACCTTAGGTGTAAGTCTTGACGCTCACAATCAAAACTAACAAAGTGCTTGGGCGTGCCATTGCTATCTTAATATAGGAGATGTAGAACAAGTGTGTTTTAAGTTGATTACTTGCGCCCCAAGTTACTCAAACTTCTTGTTATCAAAGGATTGTCACAGATAGGTTAAGTTTGTATTAAGTTCTTTTTCTTGCCTTGTAAACAAGGACTTTTAGTTCATGATCTTGTATGTTCGAATAGAGGGAGTCCTGAGCCCTTTAAGTCATTTGTTTGATTCTAAGTTGCTCTTAATGAAAACATATCTATTAAGTTAACCAGATCCAGATGTAAATGGGACTCTTAAAATAGAGAACAGGTGGAAATGTCTTGAATACATGCTAAATAGTGCATTAAGTAATAGATCTATTAATTTAAAGGACAAACGAAGAGACTGGGGCAAAATTTCACCTTGTACGGCAAGGTTGAACCTCTTGCGGTTACTTCACTTTGAGTTTACAGTGGTTGTATGCTAAAAATGGATGGATGGTAAACAGGTTTACACGAAGGAATCGATACTACAACACTAAGGGAGGTAGCAGAGCTTTTATACTAGACAAAATATAGCTTTTGTAAGGAAACTATTGCTAAAATGACTGAATCTATGTTGATTTTAGCTTTCTAGATGCAAATATGGCTTGAGAGCAGAGTTTGTATGTTTGTTTGATTGATTGGTTGAGTGTCCTTGTCTCAGATGTAGCATATGTTCTTGCCCGAAAGCTCTCGGAAGGCAGTGAGTCATCATCTTTTTACTTGTAATGCCACTAGAAAGTGATAGTAGGTTGGTATTCATCACTTGTCATTTCAGTTATAGGCACATGACCTTTATCTTTAATGGAAATGCGCCAATTTGTTCCCTTTGGGTTTCTGGCAACTACAACTCGAATTAGTGCCCTTAAGCTTCCATTTTACTAAGCCCAATGTCCAAATATCAACCCAAACAATAATATTTTGGGTAAGGGTGGTGAGCGCATGGATTGCTGATTATGTATTGCAGGTATGGGGTGTGGCTATGACTGGAATCCCAATGATTATTTGGATGAGCGGTTTTGGAAGAAGGAGCACTCGCACATTCACTGTCTGGTTTCTACGAATCCACGTGATAACATTCTCTGTCTGGTTTCTACGAATCCATGTGATAATCAGCACAAAAAAATCAACAATTGTCTTTATGGCTACAAGTTGTGTAAGCAAATTTCGCCAGAAACATGTGGTAAAACATTTATTGACTCCGAAAAGGGAATAATCCAACATAGAGTTGTGCACGCATGAATTACAAGACCTTGTCATCAAGGCCGATAGGAACTTCAACGCTTTCCATCATTGAACTCATTTAAGGTGGTTTCTCCTTGTTGTCAATGTGCTTTACCGTTGAAGGGTACAACAATTTCCCTGCATTCGGTTTGGGGGCCTTGGTTAAGGTTTCTTTGATGGAAATATCTTCAAAATGCCGAGCAAGAAAGAATTAAGTAAATTGCCAAAATAAATTCTTCATGTGGTAAATGCGCACAACTATGAGTCCAAGTTGGATTGGAAATTCTAATCCGAATTGAAAATTTCCGTTTCGATCCTAAACATTTCTGATTTCAAAAAATTTCTAAAATTTTGGGTGAGAATTGGAACATACCTATCTGATCCGAAATTTCTCAAACTTATTCCTATAACAAAATAAACCATGCACAGTCATATTTTCTCATGTTTATTGTTATATTTAGATATGATTTACTTCGTATTTTGTATATTTAATCATAGTATTAAAAAGCGTATGTACTATTTTACCTTGTTTAGCATGACTTTATATTATACACACATAACGGCCTATAAATAACGCAAAAAATCAGCAAAAATTTAGATTTTTATTGCATGGTGGATACATAAAAGTTTCAAAATTTTGAAAGTATTGAAAAATGTAAGAGATCCAAATTAGGTTAAGAATCCGAGATAACTGATTTCGAATTTTCAAACTCTCACACGATCGGCGGTCATGGAGTTACCTGTAGCGAAACTTTATATTCGACTTCTCCGCTCCTTCTGAAATTGGACGTTGCTTTGGATTTTGATTGGCAAAACATTCATTGCAGCGTGAAATTGAAGTTTTCAATTTCTTTTCTTTCTGTTTCTCTTTTAGTGGGTTTATGTATAGATACAGATTTAAGGAAATATTGCCTAACAATGTATTAATTTTCTCCAAGTTTTATGTTCTTTTAACAGTTGTTTTGGTTTATACTGTAGTTTGAAGGCATCGACATCAGAACAAGTCTATAACAATTTATCTGCGATAGTTCAACATTCAGTTTTCTTACACTGTTTTCCGTGTTTTGGATGAATTTTTTCCTTGAATGATTGCTTAAAAGAAAAACTAATGAAAATAACTTGAAAACTTTGAGTTTTAATCAAAATGACAAAAAAGTATTGTAAACAAATAGTATTCAGGAGTGACTTTTTATAATAAAAATGTTCTTAACATTAAAAGTGAACAGTACCAAGAATGTTTCGTGAAGACTCCCTTAATTAAATCCGAGTTCTAAGGGTTTTTGTTACTCAATGTTTCTCCAGGCCTTTCAACAATATACATAGTGCCAGAATGGAAACTGAAGGCAAGTATGAAAGCACGATCCAAAGCTGCTTACACAATGATATGTACATTATTTGTTGTCTACAACTAGAGTTTTCCGTTGCTGGAGATGGAGGATTGAAGAAGCTCAATGCCAAATGCGGAGGCATGGGGTGCCTTTATGATATTTAAAAGGCTTTTAGTAGTTAAAAAATTATACATTGTTTGGCTTTTGCATGAATAACATATAAATTATTATTTTACGCAAGGATAATGTTAGGAGATCAAAATTTAAATCAGATTTACGAACCAAATGATGTCGTTGTATATGATTTGATTATTAATTAAGTATCGATTAACATATTTATTTCTTATTGATAATACATAATTTGGTTTGTAAATTTGGCTTATAAATTGAGTAAAGCTAAGAGCATCTCCAAAGGAAATGCCAAATTGTCTACATAAGCTATAACAGTAAAAAAAGGCAGCCACTAATTATTTCCAACCGAAATGTCAAATTCTATGTGGCATGATATGAAATGGCAACAAAGGGGTTTCAAAAAAAAAATACTAATTATTAAATGTCTTTTATTAATATTTTAATATTATTTATTATTAAATGTCATTTATTATTTTATTGTTGAACGATATAGTTGGTTTAAAACACCACCTATTTCTTGTTTTTTAATCAGCAAATTTGTTTCAATTTAAGCAATTGACTGTTGAATTGTAGAGTTCTTTTAAAACACTACATATTTCTTCTTTTTTTAATCAACAAATTTGTTTCAATTTAAGCAATGTTGTTGCTTTGTTAAAATACAGTGATTCGTTCTTCAATAGGTATCCTTCGTTATTTTGTGAACATGCCCCAAATTTTTTCAGACTTATCTTCTGATTCAACATAGGAGCATTTTTGGAGTATTGTTAATTCTGAGTCTGATGAAGAACTGGAAAGGCTGGAATTTGTTGCTTTACAAAATGAACAAGAGAACATGGAGACAGGAATGAGAAAATGTTGTGGTTCCATAAAAGGTCATGCATATATCAATAGAAGACGACTCGATGGTCACCAAAGACTCTATAATGATTATTTTGCTGAACATCTAGTGTACTCTCCAACTCAATTTGGAAGGAGATGGGTGATGAGGAACGACTATATTATTCCCAACTTAAAATGAAAATTCTTAGAGGTGATGATTATTGAGTTGGATTTTTATTTGGGTAAATTACATTTTCATACCTCAGGTTTGGGCTCTATTTCAATTCCTTACAACATCTTTAAAAATTTCACTTTCATACCTTAAGTACTATTTTATTTCAAAATAATATCTCCGTTACATTTTTCATCAATTGATCCGTTAAATGCTGACGTAGTTGCCACATATATGTCACGTGGCTGCCAAATATCTGCCACGTAGAAAAAATAATATTTTTTTTAAACCTGAATTTTTAAAAAACAAAATGAAAAACCCAGATCTGCAAGAAGAAGAAGAAGAAGAAG
>JADOBS010300418.1:0-10710 GCA_015708375.1 Cydonia oblonga | reverse complement strand
CTTGGACTTGGTTTTAGAGTGAGGGGAGGAGTCCCTTTTATAGAATAAGGGCTCCTCCTCTTTTACAAGTGTGGGCTCAATGTGTGAGGCCCAAATACAAGGCCCAATATATATGGTACCAACAGTAAGAAACAATGAAATTTTATCTTGATAATTAAATAGACAAATGATTTCTAATTAAATTGAATTTTTACAAAGATAATCTATGAATCAAGACTTACAAAATAGAAGGTTCGAATTGTTGAAGTTCGATGTTTAATGGGCCTACACTTAATCCCTATTTTTTGAAAAAAATGAGGATCCATTTTCATAAAGGGCATGTACAAATGTGACATCCCACACCGCCCAGGGGAGTGATCCTTAAATGATATTCACATCCTTACCTAGCGCGAGGCCTTTTGGGAGCTCACTAGCTTCGAGTTCCATCGGAACTCCGAAGTTAAGCGAGTAGCGCACGAGAGTATTCCCAGGATGGGTGACCCACTGGGAAGTTGCTCGTGAGTTCCCATAAACAAAACCGTGAGGAAATGGTAAGCCCAAAGCGGACAATATCGTGCTACGGTAGTGGAGCGGGCCCGGAATGTGATGGCGCCCCGGGCCGGGATGTGACAACAAAAGCATACCATTTTATTGTTTTAAATAGCTCAAATCAGCATGAGCTCGGTATCGAACTTTTTTAAGCTTTCTCGAGCTCTAAAAATGAAACAAGTCAAGCTTAGTCAAAGTGGTATTCAGTTTGACTCGGCTTGTTACCCTAATTAACTGTTGAGATGTGTGTCATATGTCTCCAAAAGTATAAGGTGATAAAGAATTTATGAAAAGTTTCATTTGTGAAAAAATCTCCTTAGCGTTTTTGAATAAATATTACACAAGAGGCATAAATCTTTAGCTTATTAATTATGATATTTTCATCTTTTAGAAAACTTCATTTTAATTCTTGGAAAATATGACTTTTAGATTAAAACCATGAGTTAGATCAAAATATAATTTTAGTCACTTGATACATTAATAACTTTATTTATTAATTATATTTTGATTTTTTAATTTTATTTCGTTATAATTTTCATTTTTATTTCATTTATTGTAATATATTTTGTTGTAAACATTTAGATAAACTAATTTTTGTTATACAATATATTTCGATGTACTTTGTCTTCTTCTTTTAGGTACATTAAATTCATTATAATTCATTTCGGTACATACATTTAGGTACACACATTTCGGTACATACATTTTGGTACATACATTTAGGTACATTAATTCAATACAATACATTTCGGTACTAACATTTCGGTGCGTATATTTCGGTACACACATTTAGGTACATTAATTTAATATAATACATTTCGGTGCACATATTTCGGTACATACATTTCGATACTAACATTTAAATACATTAGTTCAATATAATACATTTCAGTACTAACATTTAGGTACATTAATTAAGTCTTTCAAGTTTGAAGAATGTTAAATAAAATTAATAAATTAAAAAACGTTTTTTTGGTCAAAAATAAATTAAAATTTGTATGTTAATAAATTTAAATATTTAATGAGAGACATTAAATAAAATGCTCTTTAATTATTTTGAATTAAGGACACATCAAGGGATTATAATCACTATGTAATCTAACATCAGATTTATTTTAAATTTCAATCTTCTTGAATGGTTAAAGTTAAAAACCTCCTTCATCTTTTGGTAAAAACATTTATAATCTTTTCATCTCTGGGATAGATCACTGTTTCTTAATTATTTCAATAAATTGTGGGTGGTTGAAATGTTTTTTTCAAGCTGACTATTTGTGCATCATGCAATCATAATTAATATAGAAAAAAGCATGACAGAACGTATTACTATTGCAAACGAATCAAAGTGTTCACAGGGAAGTCTCGCTTTAGATAAAAAGTTCAGTAAGAAAAAGTCCCAATGTTTTGGGCTCATCGATTTTACATGTTAAGTAGAGTGTAAAATTTCCCTTTATCGGAAGAAAAGGAAGATACAGACAAATGCGATGAAATAAAAGAGATACGAGTGGTTAGAAAGAAAAAAACAAGATCAATTCCATTTTAAAGATACACGGCGTAAACTCAGTTCCGTTGTTTTAGAATTTTTTTTTTGTTGGATTGACTTTAACAAGAGCACAATTTGTTTGTATTTAACTGTACCAAAAACAGTTTTCCCTTCAAAATTGTTAGCGTAAATCTCTGTTTACTACTCTCATGTTTTGTAGTTTTTAACATTTAGTACATCAATTTTTTTTTTTTTGTCCAAGAGTCATACCTAAAATGTAAATTTTGGGACAATCTCATACATTCATTAGTTAAACTGTTAAGTCTCCCGTTAAGTGATGATGTGGCGCCCATGTGGACAATATTCAGGCGGCACATGTCATTAAGGGGGTCCAAGTGGATTTTTTTTTCTTTCTTTCTTTTCTTTCTTTCTTTCTTCTCTTCAAAGGTCATGTGGATTTTTTTTTTCTCTCTTCTTTTTCTTCTTCTTATTTCTTTATTCTCTTCCTTTCTCCCCAGAATCCCCACCTCCCACCAGCCGATTTGCCTTTCTGGACCAACCCATTTCTGAAACCCTACCAACGCGCTGTCATTCCACCTTGTCGTCGCTCGACCTCCACCCATATGTGCAAATCCTAAATGTTAATCGACGCCCCATATAGTCTTTACCTCTCACCGCACCCCATGCACCCAGCAATCCACTCAATCCACCCATCCAACTTCCGCCGCCTCTTCCTCCTTCGAACAGCCTTCCACCTTCACCCTCTCATAGCGCTACAAACTCCGCGGAAAAGACGCCGTTGTTTTCCAGCGCAAGTTTCGCGCCAAGCTATTCTCCGCCGAACTAAAAAACCGACTCTCCACCCTCTACCGCATCCACCACACCTCCATCATCAAGCTCATTGCTGCGTGCTTCTCCACTGACCATATGTTCCTCGTCTACGAAATTGTCCACGGCGCCAGCCTGCAGAACCCCAACAACCTAAATTTCACGGTATGGTCCTCTCTTTTTTATTTCCACACAGGAGCTCTGCCCTCCCTACGCCACCCCTAGAGTCATCTCCATACACCTCCTCTCTTTTTCTCTCTCTACAATTTGAATTTTTGGATTCTGATTAAGTGATTGAGATTTGGTTGGTTGATTTGCAGAATTTTTGGAGGCCATTGTGAAGGGATTAGGGTTTTAAGTGGAGGATCTGAAGGTGTCAGGGTTTGATTTGAGGGACGCGCAGTGGGGCATTCGGTGGCGTACGAGTTTGACATAGAGGTGGACATCAAGGTTCTGCCTTTCAAGCTTCAAGGACGTCGACCGCTGGGACTACGTTGACTTGCCCATTTTTATGATCGAGGACGAAAATGGGTTGGTCCACAAAGGCAAATCGGCTGGTGGGAGGTAGGGATTCTGGGGAGAAAGGAAGAAAAGAAAGGAAAATGGGTCGAGGACGAAAATGGGTTGGTCCACAAAGGCAAATCGGCTGGTGTGAGGTAGGGATTCTGGGGAGAAAGGAAGAAAAGAAAGGAAAATGGGTTAAGGACTAAAATGGGTTAGTCCACAAAGGCAAATCGGCTAGTGGGAGGCACGTCACCTCTGAAGAGAAGAAAGAAAGAAAGAAAAAATCCACGTGGACCCTTTAATGACACATGGCGCCCAATCATTGTCCACATGGGCGCCACGTCATCACCTAATGGGAGACTTAATAGTTTGACTAACGGATGTATGAGATTGTCTCAAAATTTACACTTTAGGTATGACTATGGGACGAAAAAAACTTGATGTACTAAATGTTGAAAACCACGAAACATGAGGGTAGTAAATTGATAATTTACCCAAATTTTTAGGTTACTTATTGGTTATAATATTGACTGAAATTTATAAAAATAAAATAAAAAAAATTAAAAAAAAAAAAGAAAGAAAGAAGAAAAGAAAAGAAGGATAGATGAATAAAAATTAGTAAAAACAAGAAAATTAGAAGCAATACTAAGTATATTTATACAAATAAAACTGAAGCAGATGACGCTTTTATCGCAATAACTACAAGCAATCATGTTTATGCATTTTTATGTAAGTTCGATTTCCGAATATCTCCCTCCTCTTAACAACTAACAATAAATCTACCAACACTATCTTTAGTAAAAAAGATAAAAATAAAACTGACATATACTTACTCATACACTATTATATATGGAACTCACATAAGTATATAGTTGAAGATAGATTGGGTCCATTGGGAGACCGTGTCCAGGATTCCCTGAGAGAATATGGGTGTCCGATCCATGTCCTCATCTCCTCGCAAAAGGACTCTCTATATGATGATTCCTTTATAGCTAAGGCAAACAAGTACGATCATGTGTGGTTATGTCTTCATGTGCATGAGTAAACCAGCACAATGTTTCAAAGTTGAAACGATTGACAACTCTTTAATTAATCTTCTTATAATTTGACTCCAAAATAATGGAGTTTGCCACCGCCGTCAGAGCCACCCATGTTTATTTGTCTGGGAAAAGGGTGGGCACTGGCCATGCCACCCTCTCTTTACCTACAATTTTCATATTTCATTCACACGACCACCACCATATTCTAACAACAACAGCAGAAAGCCATGCGTACATTCAAAGTACTTATAATTATAGCACGTTCCCTTCATTTCAATTTTGTAAATAATATAAAGACGAGATCTCGCTTGGTAGCTCAGACGTGACAGAATAAGAGTCATTAAAATGGACATGAACATGTACAAAACTCATTTTAAGACCTAGCAACTATTTTAAAATTTGATATTTTTATGTCTTGTACTGTATGCAAGATATTTCGCATGGACGTAGTAGTGTTTCGATCTGATTGGTTTTGTACGGTTTTGATTGTTTCCTCAATTCTCAATCCAAGACCTCATCTATAGCGTTCTCTTTAAGTCAAGTGTACAAGGACAATTGTTTTTGGGTGTGCTAACACACATTCCTTTTCATTTTTCACAGCCTTGTTAATTTTTGTTTATTGATCTTCTTCAATTTATTTGATTCGACGGTTGAAAATTGAGAGTGGTGTGTGAGAAGTAAAACTACTTGTGCAGATAATACCACCCTTATCTTTAACTTGAACTACTAATTAGTTGGTAAGACTTTTGTTATGCAAGTAGCAACTGTAACATGTCCATGTGTGCTCTTATATAGCGTGTTACTGAAAAGAGCAAGCAACCCAACTAAGGAGTCATTGTTCCTTTGTTGCGTATATAACAAATTGATTTGAATACCACAAAGAATGGCAAAGAAAAAACTGGACTTAACAACAATGAACATGACCAATAAGCTCATAGTGATGCGCTTTTTTTTCAATATTTAAAATGAGTTCAAAATTTAAATCAGTTTTCCATCCAAAACCAATAAAAAAAAACTTGTTATATGTTGATCGAGTGTAAGCATATATTTCGTATTGGCACTTTAAGTTTCAAGTATGTAGTGTCGAACATGTAGATTGAGCATGGAGCATGAATTTTAGAGTGTCCTTTGACTTTTGGACATGGCTAAGACATGAGTAAACAATTGTCATGACATGTTTGGGGTCAGTTTGTCATTATATTTAAAATTTCAAGGGTCAAATTGAAAATTTTAAAAACTATATGGTCAAACTATAAAATTTTAGAATTCTTTTAAAGACCCAACCCTATCTCCCTATTCACACTTAATCTATTTGGAATAAGACATTAATATCAGGGTTTTTCATATGCAACGCAACTTTATACTAAAAAGACGAGAGATTTGTTTTCTTGGTTAAGAGTATTTACTCTTGTTCTTGAGCCCTTAGTTTGATTCCACCTTTCCTCAAGATCGCCTGTATCAAGAAAAAGGGAGCAATTTAAGCACAATTAATCAACATAACAAGTTAATATCGAACTCGCCATTCACAGAAGCTGAACCAAATATACCTCTTACTACAAGTGAAACTACAATTGTCAATTGCATTTAGATTTGGGCTTACATACTTTGAATTTGGAAAAGAAAATTGGTCCCTTTTGTGACTATGTCTTGCGCACAAGAAAAAGGTCCATCTCCGAAACCCTGGGCAGATCAAGGCACTAGGCCCAAATCAAAAGAACAGTAACTCTGGTTTCAAAGGAAAGTAGGAGGGGCGTTGACCAACGCAACACAGACAGACGGGTGATTTTTGGAAGGAAGAGGCTGATTCATTCGGCTGAAGGCGGAGGAAGGAGATCTTCTTCTCTGTGACTGTACTAGGGTTTCCAAAATTTAGGGCTTTCGTCATCCGCCCTCTTCAATTTCCAATCCGTGCAGTCTCAGGAAGAGACTGTTTTTCGGGAAGCAAAACGCAGGAAAAAGAGGGCAAAAGCTCGCGTTTTGAATGAGAGGCGAGTGTCATATGCTCAGAAATTGATTTGGGAATTAGGGTTTTGAAATTCGATTGCGTGGAGGAAAGAGGGGTAGTTGGAAATGGCTTACAGAAGAAGGCAGCAGGTTTCTTCGTCGTCATCGACATCAAGCACGAGCTTTCGATTTGAAGAAGAGGAAGATAAATCTCGGTACCCGCTACCTTCGCTGCAGTCCGACGATTCGCTTGCGGCCAAAGCTATTCGAGCCTCGTCGGCGCATCGCGACTCCTCTCTCTCCTCCGCTTACGCTGCTCGCGGTGCCCAGGCTGCTGTCAACTCCTCCTCCCCAACGTCCTCATTGCCCTCCCGATATTCCAACCCCGCCACCACTGCATCTTCTTCTCCGTCCTCCAAGGTCTTTGGATTCATCTGTTTTTATGCTGTTTCATTCGTGAATTGTGTGTTTTGTTGCATCTGTTTGCAGTTTTTGTTCTGCCCATTACTTAAATTTTGCTGCTTTCTGTTGGATTTTCAGCCGCATGAGTATACTTCAATCAAGAATGTGAATGAATCCAAACATGGGTTTTGGGGTGTTCTTGCTAGAAAAGCCAAAGCCATTCTCGACGACGACGATAATGGAGCTCAAGATTATGATTCACCCCGAACAACAAGGATGGACATGCCGTCTACACCGACAAGGGGTAAGGTGAGATACAGTCTTCATCGTGCCTTTATAGTAGCTTGGCATTTTCAAAAGACTTATAGTTGCTGCTGCATTGTTTAATGATTGTGTACTTTTAGACTTATAGCATCTAATACTCTAATTTGTGTATCTACTAACTATTTGCAGTATCCTGAACCAAACCAATTTGTTGAGAGCCGCGGAAAGACAGAGAATCCCCCATTACAGAAGGGATTGGGTGCATTTACATCGTCACTTAGTTATATTAGTGGCACCATTGGGAATGCTTTGGAGGTAGGCAATGTGAATTTATGTTAAAGTGACCTTTGAGTTTAAATGTTTTTCTCATGCTTCCAAAACTAATTCCAATATTTCGCCCGCTGTTTCACTCTATTCTTGAAACGTAGTATAGTTATCCTGGTGTGTTTATAAATAATGCTAATAAGAATGGAACATTGACTCTATGCGTGTGTTTTTGTATCTGCACAAATTTTTGCATTATGCATATTTATGCCATTTTATCTTTAGCTGTCTCTGCACTCTGGAGTTGGTCCAATAATTGGTACGTGTGCCTATTTGATCATATATGCACTGTCTACCGTTCACTCTTTGACAGGAGGGTCGTACAATTGTTGAGAAAGGGACTGCAGACATCATTCAAGAGACTCGTAAGCATATCAGGAAAAAGCCTAGTGATTCTGCGCAAAAATCACAACCTCAGACGCAAGCTGACCTTGAACTCCAATTGAAGGCATCTCGCGACGTAAGGTGGCAACTTTTGTGTCACTGGTTGATATAATAGATGTTTCTTGGTGTGGGTTGAGCTTTTCAAATTTGTTATTATAGTGGGATATGAACAATGTTGGAATCTTGGAATAGTTTAATAGGATGTAACTAGTTTTCTTCTATCGTGTATGAAAATCAATTGAATCTGATGTGCCCCAACACTTAAATGGAATGAAAAGTCTCGAATGACTTCAATGCTTCATCCATAAGCTTTGCAATTGGGTTCATGTGTAGCATCTTTTGAACCATAGGCTTAGTGCAGCCCACTCTATCTTACTTATAAGACCAGGAAACCATAGGGAAAAGGCGGAATTTTAAGATGGCCGAGTTGTATACAAAATACCTTCTATCATAGTTGTTTGATGTTTTTATGTTACTTGTAATAGTAAGATGCATGATTTGCCCTTTTGTTTTTGCACTACAGGTTGCAATGGCAATGGCTGCGAAAGCAAAACTTCTTCTTCGGGAGTTGAAGACTGTCAAAGCAGATTTTGCTTTTGCGAAGGAGCGATGTGCTCAGCTGGAGGAAGAAAACAAAATCCTTCGGGAGAATCGTGAAAGGGGAGACAACCCTGAAGATGATGATATGGTATCCATTTTTTTCCCTTTCTTCACTTCTAGTGTTTTTTGGTTTATTCTGTCACATTGCCGTTTGCCTTTCTTAATTTCTGTTGAGACTTGTGAAAGTTACGATATTCCTGTACAGTAATCTCCTTGTTTACATTGCAATGTTTGTGCATCATATCTCTTTCTATATCCATAATGGCATTGGGTTGCAATGTGTTTGATAATAATATTTCTGTTCAGATAAGACTGCAATTGGAAACCCTTTTGGCAGAAAAGGCTAGATTGGCACACGAAAATTCAGTATATGCACGTGAAAACCGCTTCCTAAGGGAGGTTGTCGAATATCACCAACTCACTATGCAGGATGTTGTATACTTGGATGAGGGAAATGAAGAAGTCACCGAAGTTTATCCCATCAAGGTACCTTCTAGTTTCCAGTCTTTCCTAGTCCCTGTTTCCTCCACTGCCTTCTTGACCGACTTTGACAGAACTTGTCATCGACTCAGGTCATCCCTCCTTATCCTTCTTCACCGCCATCAGAAGTCCATGGAGCTTCCCAAAATACTTCCCAATGATGGAAAATGGTACCGAATAACCCCGAAGATGTTCCTCTTTGATTGGCAAGGGGATTTGTACTTTCAACAAAGGCTTGAAGTTGTAGCAATATTATCTGTTGTTTGTAATATACTTTTTGCCGTTTATAATCAGTCCTCCCAATCGCTTGGCCTATATGTGATGTAGTTCCTGTGTTGTGAGTTTTAAGCTTTCAAGCTTGTGAATCCACAATGTTAATTTATTAGTGCTTGGGAGTTGAATTATCTCTTTGCATTTTTATACCAACGGCCACAAATTTGAATGGACAAGAGAAATTTACATGCAAGTGGGATGATAAGTTGGTGGTATCCGAAGCCTATCATGATCGTGGTGTGTTTTAGTTTCTCAGATAATATTGCGTTTTTGGTTTGTCATACCGCAAGCTTGGGATTCCAGTTGCATGTAAATTATTCTCGATATCAATGTGCAACAGACTAGAAGTAATAAATATAATTCAATAGATGGTCTCATCCCCTTCACAAGCTTATTTTTAAAAATTGAATGCTCTATAAACTTGGGGTATGAACTTTGATCACATGAAATGAAAGGTTTTGGACCGACAAATCAAATGCGGTGTATAAATAGTATTCCACCTGCTCATGTGACATTTTACTAAAGCATTAATAATCATGAAAATCTAAAGCATATGCCAACTACAGAAGGTCGCCATTGGTTACTTGTTCATATTTTGCGCCTACTGAGTAGTCCTAAAAAATCAACAGTTTAGATTTTACATATAAGGATTTAGTGGATATTGCAACGATTAAATCTTGCATAAAATGTTTATGGAACGTAGCATTTTAACTAAACATACTTCAATGTCAATGCCTTCAAACAAGAAAGCAACTTTAACTGAATGGTTATACCTCTACTCCAAAAACATGTGTTTATACATGACATTATATTATTGATACAAAACACCGCAGTAACGATATACTATGTGCCATGAAATGCTAGGAGTCGCTTTATGTAGTGTCGTGGGTACGAGTGGGCTCATTTTCGTCCAACTAGATGGACCAATGATTCAGAATCGGACTGATTACTTTTCTTTATTTCTTTTGAGGAATCAAGGAGATTGTTAGATAGCATGACAGTCGGTTTAAAACAGGGAATATTTGCCTAATATAGTTTAACTGCTTTCCTATATGCCAATTGAGCAAACAACTTCAAGACAGATGTAATGTCCAAAGCTTGTGGACAGCTCCTTGCTTACCTTTTTTTCTTTTAAGAATTCATTTCATTCGGCGCCCTACTTATGCATCAAATCATTAAATATGTGAACATGATTATATTGGAATGATACTCTACTCTGAACTTTTCAGTCAAACCTTCTCATTTTATCTGTACAGTTGTCTGTATCATTTTATAACGTTGTATTACGGTTTGAATCGTTTATTTTTTGAATTAAGTTTTTAAGATCAACTTTAACAGAAGAAAATCAACCAAATCAGAAATTGTTTAATCGTTTTATTAACGTTGGTGAAATTCTAGTATCTAACTAAATAACAAGGTTCTTTAGTTATTGAATGTTCATAAGATGACTAAACGATTTCAAATTTAGTTAATTATTGGCAGAACTGATTAAAAAATGACTTAAAAAACAAGCGATTTGAATCTTCGTGCATATTCTAAGATGATAGGGTAAAACGAGAAGATTTATAAAAATAGGTTGCTAGCATATATTACTCTAATTTTAGTTTACAAAAACAGAGTGATTAAACTACTTTCTTTGTTTTTTGTTTTTTTGTTTTT
>JADOBS010300417.1:0-10709 GCA_015708375.1 Cydonia oblonga | reverse complement strand
TGAATTTAAGTCTCCTAATTTAATTAAAGATCCTCTATGTAGCTGGAAATTAAATGGTGAAGGATTAGGAAAGTTTAGGACAAAATTAGGAAACTTGGCTAACATTCCTTCTTCAAGTAGGAATCCTTGTCTTTGTAGGAATCCTTGTGCAATTAGGAATCCTTATTCTTCTAGGAATCCATCTTCAATTAGGAATCCTTCTTCATTTAGGAATCCTTTTTCAATTAGGAATCCTAGCATCTTTAGCTCTTCAATTTCGTCCATCCCTTTTGCTCTATGCATATGTCATCCATTCCAAGCCCAAAACTGCTCCAAAATGCACCAAAATGCGCTTTCTTGCCACTTTAGCTCTTTAGACCTACAAACATACGAAAATATCTTAAAGTACTAAAATAAGTAAGAACTAATAACATAAATGCACGAAAACAAGCATAGTAAGTCGCATAAATATGCTCCTATCAGGCTATTTAGGATGAATCATGGGAATTTGATGTTCAATTATAAACCCAAAACGATATGCAATACTTTATCAAAAACCGTCGATATAAAATCTCCGGCATTATCCAGTCTCCCGGACTTTATGGGATAAGTAGGGTGGTGAACTCTTAATCGGCCATGAGGTTTAGCAGTAATGTGTGTGGACAAACATGTGACCAGTTTGTCGATTCATCAACCAAAACCATAAGTATTTATATGGTTCGTATTTTGGTTGGATTAGTCCACATATATTCCCTTTAATCCACTATGAAAAGAGAGTCGTTTCGTATCTTTGCGAGGGATGATATAAAAATGAAATTTCCCAAATGAGAGGGCTTGGCAAAGTTTGCTTGTAGGCACAAGACCCTTACTTCGGGTAAGGAGATGCGTTGTAGCATCATTGTTCGACCTAAGTGTCCCAAAAGGTCTTGCCAAATGTGGTGTATTCCCAGTTAAGAGACAACTGATTGGCCCAAAATCAAAGCTTCAAGCTCATTTTTGGAGGTGGTGCAAAGATATTTGACTCTATTTTCTCCAGAGGTTTCATTTATAATCATTGTTCTCTCGAATATCCTTAAAAACTCAACGTGAGGGAGAATTTAAGGTCCCTTAGATGGTGATGCAGTACCATTCATACAACGAGGAGCGTCCCAATGCTCTTAATCAGGTTGGATAAACCTGAAGTCGTTGTTAGAGATATGATTTAGGTGTAAAGTTAGTGTGCGTAGTATGCATTCATCCAAACAACTAACTTTCCCACGTTCCTTCCTAATCACATGTTTAATTGAATCGGTCACATGTATTAAGAAACATGATTCAATTAACTCATATTCGAGGACAATATCAATAAGATTATCCATAAGTAAAACATACACCAAACTTGAATCCAAGAACATGGAAAAAAATGTTCACAAAGTAAACCAAAGGTACTAGGGTGGATTCAGCCAACAAGGCCATTCATGTCAAAATTCTGCTCTTCCAAAGGTGTTCGGTGGAGCAAAATTAATCTCACATATTAACTACTAGAATAATACTCCTCAACAACATTGGTAGGGGCACGAACAGGTGTATAACCAATGATCTATTCTATCGATACGGAAATAGATTCTGTAGGGTTGAGGTTTGGGAATGCTATCCCTTATTCTGGAAGTTTTAGGTCTTAGATACCAAGGATCATGCTTCGGGCCTGATGCCACACCTTGGCAGGCCCTGATTCTACCATATGTTGTAAAAACAAACTCGAAATTGGATTGTGAGAGAATATGCCATTCGGTGTATCCCTACCGAAGCAGTGCATCACCATTCGGTAGGCTTTGACCGAAATGGGTCAAGATATTTGATAGACTCCAGCCGAACTGGGTCCATACCTTTCTCTTGCATTTGTGGTAGTAATCAGATCCAAGAATTTGGTAAACTTCCGCTATCTACATTGTTGCTTCAGGGGCAAGTTAGAAACAAGGAAGGACGAGAAAAGTATTCTCCAGTCAAAATTCGATCGGATTTATAAACTTCAGAATTGTACTTATTCATGAATGTAATCATGGTATGCTTTAGCAATATCTTTCATGATTAGGCGGTCTATAGGAGCAAGCCAAAGAGCCATTTCCATTTGTAATGCTTTGAGCATAAGTCTTCGAATGAAGATCATGGCAGAGGTTTATTCAGCTCTTCTATGACATTGTTGGCTTCAATGGTTTCTCAGCTTCTTGATAGTCAAGTGGAGATTCACATCTTGTACCCCACATAATTTGAAACTACAGGTTCAATTTAGTTTATGAATGTTTAGTTCATAAAAGAGAGGTTCCTGCAAGAACACAGAATGCAATATACAACTAAGTGTAGTGGATTTGGGTTGCTTCAGGAACTCAAGTGTGAGTGCTTCGGGACTACGAAAGTGAGTCAACAGTTCAAAGTATAAAAGATAAATTATTGAATCATTAATGTCCAAAAGTGATCTTCAGGTCAATAATTTTGGATTCATTATTAGATTAATAGATTGCAGGTCACTTTTAATTAATTCAATAAATCGGGCCATACAGGGTCGATTGTAGAAGCTAAATAATATTAAAATAATATTATCGGTTTGAAAAAATAGCCCCAAAAATATTGCGGCTAGGTGTCGTGAGCAAGGGGCATAGATTGGGTCCATAAGTGCAGCCCATGGTGGCTGCAGACCCTGAGTCAAGAATGATAAAGGGCCAGAGAAAAGCTGGCCTGGGTTGAGTCCGAGAAGCCCAGCCGAAGCTGGGTTTCTATGTTTTTGGGTCTGAGGCAACCTAAGCCCAGCAGCCAAAGCTGCTGGCAAGCAGGCTGAGACTCCGGCGAAGCCCAGTGAGTTCATGGGCCAAGGGACGAGGGACAATGGTCCAAAATCTGCTAGTTTTTGGATTTAGGGACTACATGTTGGAAGTATGCCCACAAAGCCATTCATTTGATGTAATAGCTTTTGGAATACTTATTGTGTTAAACTATTATATGTTTAATGAAGGGCAAAACTTATTGTTAATCACTATTTATTGTATTACGTGTTTAAGCAATAAGGGAATCCAAGGAATGTAATTAATCTAAGAGAGAAGTGATCTAAGTAAGTTAGATTAATGAGACCTTTCTCTTATGTTCATTCCTAAAACGTTCCTAACCATAGGATTGCCAATTAGGCATTGACAATCCACTAAGGCTAGTATGTGTGTTATGTTAACTCAAGTGTGAATATGACTAGTCTCAAGTCATTTAGTGTTAGACACTGAGACAAACACATAAGTGCTCGAAAGAGTAATCGAGTACACTAAACAATGATCAAAAGAGAGTTCAAACATAGTAATCGAGTACACTAAACAATGATCAAAAGAGAGTTCAAACATACATGTCATGTAAGAACTCGTAAGTTGCAATATGCAAAGTAGTCATTTGACCTGAGGCATCATAGATGTCTAATGGTTAGGTCTGGTCCTTGATCTTTGATCATGTCAAAGGCATTCCATCAAGAGTGTCCACGACATTGTTTGGGTCAAGCTATCTAGTCATGCAGGCATATGAATGCACAAGAATGGATCTTTGACCTTCCATGGTGGAGGGACAATACTTTGAGATATGATTTGGGAGTCTTTGGCCAAAGCATATGAATATGACTTAGGAAGTTTGTTCCAAATCATATTCAATTGAATCACATTGGATAGTAGACATGAAACAAACTATCACTCAAACAATGTGATTAAGAGTATTGTATTAGAGAATGACCGTATTGCATTGTAATTGTAACTGAGTAGGTTCTCCAACCACTTCTACTTAGCTTGGGTAACCATGACATACTGCTAGGTGTCACTCATGGTTTGTGGAAGCCCTGAAGATTAGCAAACACTAATCTTCATCAAAGGGAGAATTAAAATGTAGTTTCAATTCACAATCGATCGTTAAGAGTAACAATTGCCCACTGCCTCGCTAATTGGAACCTAATGGATCATACACCGAGTAAGGATGAAAGTGAAGAAATATAAATAAGATGGATAAGCAATTAAATAGTTAATTAATTAATTAGTTAGTTAATCTTATGAAAGGTTCGTATTGGGCTTTTAAGTTGGTTTTGGGTTTCGAGGCCCAAAATGGTTTTTTGGTCCACAAGGCCCATTGAGTTTAGGTTGTGCGACAACTAAAACTAAATGAAAATTAACCCAAAAACAAAGTCAAAACCGGCCTAGGGTGAGTGGTAGCCAACTTGGGTTAATTGCAAGTGTGCCACTCACATGTGAGGTGGTATAAAGGCAACTTTATAGCCATTCGCTCACTAGGGTTTTCTTGAGGCAAAGAAGAGAAACATTTTCTCTCCCTTTTCTCTATAGAGGCCGGCCACATAAGGAGCTTTTACTAGCATCAAAATCTCTCTAAGTCATCCATCTTCTCTTCACACTACATCTTTGGTGTGGAGAATTAGAGGTACAATACCTTTGGTACTTTTGGAGTTCCTTTCCTCACATTCTCAAGGAGCAAGAGGAGCATCAAAAGGAAAGAAAATCACAAGGAAGATCTAAGGAGCTAGGAGGTGACTTGAAGGCCCTCCACTTGGGTGAATCCCTTGTGTAAACAAGGATGAGCTTCAAGGGTAATGAATCTAAAAATCATTTCTTCTCTTTAATGTTATTAAAGAGTCTTATGGTTCACCATTCACTAGGCTATGAAAGTCATGGGTTTTAGAATTGTTTTTGAATGCATGCCTACTTTAAGGTGTTATTAGTTTGCTTATGTGTTCAAATGTTCTCACATGTTCTTAGCTAGGACAAAAATTTTCCTTCACCGCAAGCCCTATAAACAGATAGGCTGAAAGGCCTAGTGGTCTAGGTTAGCGCAGCAAAGCCCTAGGGCTGCTGTCGTGGGGGGTCCAAGATGTCCGCGGTGGTGGTGCCGCAAGTGCCCATATATTTTTTTTCGACATAATTCGGGTTTGAAAAACCCTAAATTGCTTCTAATTTAATTTCATACTTTGACTCACATATTCCACATAACAATTTAATTGTGCAATGCATGAAACAAATATATATATTGACAAATATATGAACATATACAATATATATATATATATATCGGAAGGAAAATATAAACATAGGGGATTCGTGCATCATGGGGAATGTTTTCATGCTTCAAGGTCGTTTCAAATATCTTACTTTATTTTAAGCGTACCTAATTGGCAGAAAACAATAAAGGCCTTTGAATTTGTAGAAGATCCTTCTCATAAAGCTGGAATTGCATCTCAAATGCGTTGTATTAGATTCAACACAGAAAAATTAAATTGAATCAATAGCATGTAGATCAATTCAAAATAATAAATTAATCACAAAAGGAATGATTAAAACGTAATACTCCTCTGATTGAAGATCAAACACAAAAAGAATGATTAAAACGTAATACTCCCCTGATTGAAGATCAAACTCTCTTTAGCGTAGCTTCAAGAGCTTGCTGATAAAGTGTTGTAAGCATAATTTACTGAACAATTATGGAGGCCATATAGAGAGAGAAGGTGCAGCATAGAGAGAAGAAGAGAAAGATATGTAATTGTGGGTGTGTCTTATTCCACCCCATTGTGCCTTTATTTATAGTAGTAGGAAAGGTTAATTCCTTACCTTTTAGGATTACAACATTTAATATGTAATCTACTCCTAATAGGAATATGAGAGATATTCCAAGATATACTAGGATTTACACAATCACATTCCTAATCTAATAGGACTGCAACAAAGTTCTAATTTTTTTGGTTTTTTGGGCCAGTTACCATTGTAGTTTTTAAATTTAAGTTGTTTTTGGATTTGAATGTAAGTTGTTGTAGTTTTTAAATTTCAATAATAAATCATATTTGGCCCTATGGCCCTTTAGCCCTCGATTGGAGACGGTTTTTTGTGACAGGGCTAAAACAAGCCCTATGGCCCTTTGGCCCTTGCTTAGAGACAGAGGCAAATATGGCAATATACTGTTCATTAAAATATTAATATCTTGGAGGGCCAGATGGCTAAAACGAGCCATCTAGCCAGCCCTCGGTTGTAGATGGCCTTAGTGTTGTAGTATCGATTCCCTTGTGTAGACATGTTTACCATCCATTCCTTTTAGCATACAAACCCTGTAAACTCAAAGAGAAGTGACTACAAGAAGCTCAACCTTGCCAAACAAGGTGAAATCTTGCCCGAATCTTTTTGTTTGTTCTCTGAATTAGTAGATCTATTACTTAATGCATTCTCCAGCAAGTATTCAAGTTATTTCCACCTATTTTCCTACTTTAAAAGTTCCATTTTCATCTGGATCTAGTTAAGTTAATGGATATGTTTTCATTAAGAGCAATTTGGAAACAAACAAATGACTTCAGGGGCTCGAAACTCCCTCCATTCAAGCATACAAGTTCATGAACTAAAAGTCCTTGTTTACAAGGCAAGAAAAGAACTTAATACGAACTTAACCTATCTGTGACAATCCTTTGATAACAAGAAGTTTGAGTAACTTGAGGCTCAAGTAATTGACTTGAAATAGCAGTGGCACGCCTAAGCACTTAGTTTTGATTGCGAACCTCAAGGCCTACACCTAAGGCCCCACAAAGGCATCTTTCAAAACTAACTTTAAGCTCTTATTGTAGCACACAAGGCAAGCAAGAGTCCGACTACTAAATATACACGTCCAAAGTGCCAATCCCTTGGGGAGCTGTGCTGAGGTCCAAAGACCTTCTCAAGAGAAATCATTGCTCGAACATAGTTTTGGCATGCCTGGTGGGATGAGTTTAGTCTTGTATGCCAATAAGAGGAAGGAGAGAACATTTAGGTGGAATACAGAATACAGGCCACCCTAGTGTCTACCAAGATCAGAAATGACAGATCATCCAGAAGACTTCCTATCCCTACGAGGATCAACCGTTTTGGGAAGCCCAACTTCGTCTGAGAAGTCGGGAGGAAATGTGACCAATGAAGACTTACAACCCACCATGGTACAAGTGTTGAAAAGTATGGAGAATATCTCTCTGGAGAACAAAGGAGAGCTGAGTAGACTATGTTCCGTAACAAGAAGTTTGCAGAGAAGACTAGATCTGGAGTACTCTACTCCAAAACACAGTTATACTAGAGAAATGATGAGAAAGGAAAGCCCTGAGAAGGAACCAGCTATTCCCTTATTTCCCTTTCTCAAGGAAGAAAAGGAAAAAGGAAAATAGAAAGTAAGGCATAGGGCCAACCAGCCAATTCTAGAAGAAATCCTGGAGACAATTTTGCCTGACCCACTACTGTCCTCACTAGATAGTCGGGGGTAGACGGGCAACACAAGAATAAGTATGGAATGAACCAATAAGTTGGAGAATCCAATGGAAAAGCTGCATCCACAACTGCGAGCAAGCCTTTTCCTTATAAGCCACCACAACTGGCTAATAAGGGAGGATGGGCCAGATAGAGGCAGCTTGAACCAAAGAATGAGACTTTATCAGGCAATAAGCATAGCCCAAAGTGGGAACCTCCTTACACACCACATAATAATACAGCCAACCAACAATTCAGAGATGAGTTAGCCTAGTTAGGAAGGATGGTGGTCCAAAATGCTCAACCTCAGGCCCGACAACTGTTCAGGATCACCTACCAAAAGCCCTACCCTTAGTATATTAATGAGCAGAATCCTTTTCCCCACAACTTCAAGATACTTGCGTTTCCAACTTTTAGTGGAGAAGATGACAGTGTGTCCTCTAAAGATCACATCTTCAAGTTTTTCAATTACTGTGTGGTATTTGAAGACAGTCCTAACTATAAGTTAAGATTGTTTGGGAATTCGTTGGTTGGCCTAGCGTCTCAATCGTATTCTCTATTGCCGCCCAATTCTATTGCTAACTGGGGACAAATGGAGATGGCTTTTCCTGAATAGTTCTATAGGGTAGAGCCCAAGATGACTATCAACGATCTAGCTGAGGTAAAACAATATGAGCATGAATCCATAGAGGACTTTATGATGAGATTTAGGAGGACGAGGATAAGGTGCCAATTTCCTATTAACCATGCCCAACTTATATCCATTGCTCAGAACGCATTGAGGTTGCCTTTGAGAAAGAAGTTTTATGATGTACAGTTCAATGAGTTACTGGAGATGGTAATTGTGGCCACAAAGTATGAGAAGCTGTTGATTGAAGAACAACAAGTGAATCACTCATCCAAGGTGCCTCATTTTTACAAGAATAAAGTTGTAATCCACCAAGTAAAGTTTAAGTGAGCAGAGCCAGAAAAGAGTGATGGTCATGGAGGAGAAGGAATTGAAATGTGTGCAGCAGAGATGACTACTCCTTTAAACCTTTAACAGTAAAGAGATTAGTCTAGCCAGCCAATGACCATAAAGTTGTGATGAATGTTGGTGGATTTATCCCTATGAAGTCCCCTAAATACTAGAGTTATTCTTTTGATTTAACCAAAGCCTTGGAGATCTATGAAGAGTTGGTGTGGGCAAGAGTAATTGTGCCTGACAACACTAAAAAATGCCTAAACTAGAAGAATTAAGAGGAAAGAAGTATTGCAAGGTGCACTATACTTTCAATCATTCCATAATCAATTGTGTCCAATTTAGGGATTAGATACAAGACCTCATAGTCAAGGGAAAGTTGCTCTTGGAGAAACCCCAGGCCAACATGATGATTGACATAGATCTCTTCTCAGAAGCCCCAATAAACATGATCAACCTAACTTGGGCTAAAAAAGGGAAGAGAAAAGACAATTAGGAAGTGAAAGTAGAAATGAGGCAAGTTGACATACCTACAAAAAGAGCTATCATATTGCCCGAGAAACTGAAAGCAACCATAGTTAAAGGGCTAGTGTTGTGTAACAAGTGCTAATATGAATGTGAGCTAGAAGTACCAGCATCAACAGCTATTATTGATCAAGAGTTGATCAGAATAAGAGAGAAATAAGAGTAAAAAACCTACAGAAGCATCATGCAGGCAGCTGAAAATGAGACATCCAGAAATGTTTTCCAAGGATTAGGGGGAGATTCTAAACCAAAAATGGTTGTCCGAGGTATTCAGAAACTATGAAGCCTCAAAAGAAGTGGAGGATAGAAAGGCCAAAATTCCAAAATGGATGGATGTAAAGCCTCCTCAACCAGGATATAATGATGTCAGAATGAAAGGAAGAACAAAGAACCCAATATCCACAGTTACTAAGAAAGAGTTTACCCGACTTGGGCGAAAATGGTATATAGCAGGGAAGGATGGAAAACCAGTGAAGTAAATGGGAGCTTCTATGATCAAAAGAGTCCAGAGGCAACACAAAGCTCATATGAAGTCATTAAAAGTCCCTACTACATCAGAAACCTGTGAAAATGTGAAGTTTGAAAAAATACCTTATGGAGGAAGAAATCAACTTCAATGGAGAAGCAAAAATGAGGTAGAAAGAGCCAACATCAAGACTGAGGGAGAGGGAGATCATGTACCATAAAACCCTTATCCTGGAAAGTACAAAATTTTGAGGATAGCTCAAGAACATATGATAAGGATGCCAACCCCAAGATAACCCTTTGTGAAATTCCAGGGCAAGAAGTGCTTTAACTAATGTTGCCAAAAGAAGCACAAGCTTGGTTAAGTGAGTTTATGGACCATATTAGAAGGAAGAATGAAGATTTACCTGGACCTATCAACTTCCACGTAAATATAACATATGTATTACCTGCCATGTTTTGCGCCGAACCTGATCAGCCCGCCACAATGGAAGGTGATTACTTGGCAACAGAACCTATGATGGCACATATTCGTATTGAAGAAGCAAAAAAAGAATAATCTAGCCATACAGGTTTGCCTGAACACTCAAGGAAGTAGCCCGAGATAATTTATTCTAGCAGAATGGTCTTCAGCGGCCCGAGTATGTCCTTGGCTAACCATCGCAATCCTATATACATAACTGCTCATCTGGAAGGAGTACCCTTCAAAAGGATTCTGGTTAATAGAAGAGTTGCGGTCAACGTAATACCATTGAAACAAATGAAGAAGTTAGGAAGAAGTGAAGAAGATCTTATTCCTACTGACTTGACAGTTTCTAGCTGCTCTGGAGGCATTACCATAAATCATGGGATACTGCCTTTAGAAGTTAACTTGGGATCCAAACAAATCATGTTAGCTTTCTATTGTAGTGGATAGTAGTTCCACTTATGGAGCTTTCCTTGGCAGAGATAAGATTCACCAAACGTTTATCTCTGCCATCTACACTACATCAACAGATTGCAGTGTACCATAAAGCCAAGAGCAATGAACCAGGGTTTTGGAAGATGGTAGAGGCCGAATCACGACCATTTCTCCCTACAGCCAATGTTGCAGAAGCTAGTTTTTATAATCCCAGTATTGGGATTTTGCAATGCCTAAGAGCTGATAAAAACAGCCGCCTGACTAAAGTGACAGCCCAAAAGCTCTTAGAACAAGAAAAGAAATGACCAAGTAGTTGCAGTCAAGTCCTTAATCAAAAGACTGTTGGTGTATGAGAAAGGGATGAAGCAAGAAAGGGAGAGCTCAATCTCAAGTAGCCAAAGCACAAGAGAGGAAAGTTTTTTGAGAAAAAGATAGAGGCAGCCATACACATGGCTGAGTGTATATATGATAGGAGCATATTTATGCACCTTAGTTAACTAGTTCTTATGCACTTTCGTTATGTTTTCTTAGTTTAAAGTAGTCTTTTAAGCTAGTTTCATATGTTTTCAGGTTTAAGGGCATATTACATAAAAGGATGCAAATTGGAGCCTTTTGGAGCAAAATG
>JADOBS010300416.1:0-10709 GCA_015708375.1 Cydonia oblonga | reverse complement strand
TTTTAATATAAAAAAAAAAAAAAAAAAAAAAGTTTTACCTAACAGTGACAGCCATGACTGTGTCTCCCGGAGCAATCAAATTATACGCATACCACAAATCATCGGAATCCATCGGTATCATCTGCCAAACCCACCAATCAAAATTCACCCAAAATTCAAATCATAATTACAGATCTACACCAAACCAGCAAAAATTAATCACTGTATTAACAGTAACAATTATCAAGTAATCAATCATAAGTTACCTTAACGCTGCCGGGTCCGCCGGGAATATAGTCCTTCCGAACAATCTTCATCGTCCCACTGTACAGGATTACTTGTCCGAATAAATTCGACGGAGAAAGTGTTGATTTTTGGGTGTCCCGACGACGAGGGTAAAGAAGACGAAGGAGGAGGAGCTTAAGAAGCTTTCGGTTTGAGTGGCGGCAGTGGTGCGCCCGTGCACGTGCGAAAGACTCCTTGGTCGTTTACCGGGGGTTCCGGTAGACTCGTGCTATTGCTCGAGATTAAACCTATCACAGTTTGACGAGTGTACAGAAACGTTCACTTTTGTACCTTGATAACTCGTTTGTATAAGCTTTCTTTTTGTGCTTTGATAACTAGTTCGTATGAAAAAAAATTCAGCAACGTTTTGTGACGATGTCTTAAAGCAATGAGAAACTTGAAAACAGTGGTGTCGTATATTTGATCTTGGATTATACGCGTGTTGTAGGCCTGATTTAACTGATGAATTATAGAAAGAATATAGAGGTGCTGTAAACATAGAGAAGGAGAGAATTAGGTGAATTTTGAGGTGTGTTTTTCCATCTCGTTGTGCATATATTTATACTGGTAGGTAGGGAAGGTTAATTCATTACCTCAATAGGATTACAACTCTAATAAGATAATATCTAATGTAAGATATATGGTAGAATCTCACAAGGTTAATTCCTTACCCCAAAAAGATTACAAGACTTGCCTTTGAATGTGTAAATACTCAAGCAAACGACGTATCAGGTCTCCAAACTTTTAGTTTGGGCGCCCACAAACTTCCAATTCATGTCAACATATCACCCATCAATTTTGTTACGGTTTTTTGCTAAATTCATCACTTGCGCACACGCCGTGCACCGGATGAACGATGCATTAGATGTGCTGTAAGGACCCAACAACGAAAGATCAGACGGACTAGGATTCCAACAGAACAGAAACATAAAACACTACTAATAACGTAACGTAGACAAACCATTGGAAGTCCGAAACAAATTTATTACGCTTTCGGTCAAGCACATTAGTTCAGAAACAAAAAAAGAACATGGTAGAAGATCAAAATTCATCCAAAGGCTCTAAAGCATAATCTAAAGATGTATTAAGTACTTGTACAGTGTTCAAAGGACAAGATCTAGATTCATAAGCTCCAAAATTATAATCAGAACACCACTCGACCTCCTCTACCTAGTTTATCACCTCTTCGACCTCAATAGCTTTAGCCGCGTACTCCTCTTCCTCATCAGAACACCACTCATTCTTCGAAAGCAACGACCTCCTCTACCTGGTTTATCACCTCTTCGACCTCAATAGCTTTAGCCTCGTACTCCTCTTCCTCATCACTTGCTTCTCCGTCTCTCAGATTTTTCCTCACCTCTTTCTCTTCTTCGTGCTTCTGCTTCCACTGAGCCACCCACTTCTCCCACTCCTCCTTCAACATTCTTCTTTTCTCGCGATCCTGCTCGCTCAAGAAGATTGAAACATCCTGGTCCTCTGCCTCGTACTTCTTGCTGTACTTCTTCAAGTTCTTTGCAATCTCCTCCTCTTTCTCGGGAGTCAGGAATGATGGCGGCCTTGGGCGCCATAAGAACTACAACAAACGGCTATACAGTTAGAGCATGAATCTATTACAACGAGAATTTATCTATTGTCACAAAGGCATCTGGAACTTCCAAATCTATCATCACAAACTTAATTGCATACAACACTACGACGTTACAATGAGAAAAAAAGAATTCGTAAACTAAATTATTTTATACCCAATTCCTTAATTTCTTTTTCTGTTGTAAGAACCTTGATGTAATAGAGATGATTCAAGCTTTTAAAAATTGAGTAACATGTCAACATATAGAGCATGCGAATAAGATTTAGTGCCTCCTGTATAATGGTGTTACCTGAAAGAAATGATCCTTTAGTATCCGATAAAGTAGCTTGCCATTGAATGTCCATATGTTGAAGCCGTTCTCCATCTCATGGACTGAGGTCACTGCAGTAGCTACGTATCTGAAAGACAAAACTAGCATGTCAAAACCAAGACGTAAGTAAGAAACCAACTGACAAGTAAGATATCCAAAATTATACCTTCCGGTCGGATCCCATTCAATATCTGTCGCCATGAAATGTTCAGCGGTGGCCATGGTTTCCAGCTCATCTACATTGTAAAACTCTAGCTGCCCATTAAAACCTTTCAATCCCGCCAGAATGATGAAGCGGCCGGTAGGCGACCAGTAAAGGGCATTTGCCTGCTTTCCTTTGAGAGTAGTGAGCTTTGAAACACGGCCAGTATTGTGAGCACTTCGCATGGAGTAGAAACTTATGTCGGGCCTTGGATTGTTATTCGCATTCGTGTTATCACAGTGAATTACTGCAAACCGGTGACCCTTAGGCTCCCAAGCGAATGCAATAATTTTGTCATTCTTATTCTCCAATTCCAAGACTTCAATAGGAATGTCCCGCTCCTTGATTCTGAAAAGCTCAAATCCAGTGTATGTGCTTTTCTTTGTTTTGGTGTAGCGGTCAACTTTAACAGCTAGATACTCCCCATTGCTCTGCCAGTACATTTTGCAATCGCTGACGCTGAAAAGATTCTTCTGCCTCAACTCCTCCTTAGCAGGGATTTGAACAAGACTCACCTATTTGCATCAGTGAAGCATTAGTTTAACTACCCAACAGTGAAATACAGAAAAGGGGAAAAGGAAAAGACCAGATCTAGGAAAACAGAAAGTAAAATGGAACAAGATACACACCCTAGCAGGCTGGTTGCCACCACCCAGTTCTGGAACAAAAAGTGCAAGAATCGGATCAGTTGGTGACCAACTGAAGTCCATGACATTTTCCACCTTCATTGACTTTTTGTCTACAAGAGAAAATGTTTCTGTCTCGTATACAGAAATAACATTTTTTCCCATCCTGGCAAAGTACTTGTCATCTTTTCCCCCGGCCCATCTGCAAATATTAATTGAAGGGGTAAAGCATTAAAATACAGTTAACACTCAAATTCACATTTGCGTCATATAAACTTACTTGAAAACAGGCCAAGACACCCCGGCAACACCTCCAGCTCCTCCAATAGCAAAATCATCTGGGCTTCCTTTAAAATCTCTCATTACTTTTCCGGTCCTCACATCAAAAATGTTTATCACGACCCTCTGTAAAATAATTTCACATTAGAAACAGAAACAAGGCAAAAGAAAAATCACAAAAAGTATTGAATCTCACTCACATTTGCATCACGAGGATTGCTTGGTTCGTGGCTGCTGTATGTCACCAAGTATTTCTCACCAGGTGAGAAATCAATCAGTCGAACCTGCAGTTGACAGTTAGAGGTACGCACCGAGAGAGAAAACAAATACAGATACCAACTACAACCGAAACCAAAAACCAAAAACAACCTGGGAATGAGCATAACGCATCAGACGATTGAACGTGGAGGCGCCTCCCCAGACTGCAGCACCCTGCCTATGAACAGTGGCCAGGTAAGTCCCCAGAGGGGACCACTGCACGAAGCTCTCAGTCCAGAACTGTAACAGATAATACATATGATTATTCTCGGTTGAAGTATCCAATATATGAGAAGGTGACCGTTTAGAGGGAAAACATTAACAATGTGTAAAGGGGAATACACATCCACTTACAGTGCGTTTGTAGAACGGTTCCGGCTTCAGGTGCCTTGCATCGTTCCATAGCACTTCCGTGTCCGCACCATAACGAATGACCAGTTGGTCCCTGGCCTTTTCGTCGGTTAGCCACTGTTGAAGGTTTTCCTGTAATGATGCCCAAGAAGATAACATAATAAATACCAGAGATTACTTCCATTTCAGAATGTCCAAAATTTTTGATTGATTAGAGCATAATTACCCCTGGAGTATACGGTTTACTTTCTGGAGGGGCCCATTGATCCGGAACACTCATGAACCGATCAAAGTCGTTAAACATGTTGACAACGAAAATATGTGATCGATCCAGCTTGTATCCATGAGTCCTCTCTTTGGCAAGCTCAGCTTCCTACAATCACAACAATGCAAGGTTACATATCAATCGTTCACACACAGAGACATAGTTTGGGACCCAAGTGATGATTATTCATTACGCGTATCTATCAATCTGCGAAATTTCATTGGAAACACAATATACACACAATTTGTCATTTATGAGAGAAAAGATACCTGAGGAGAATTAAACTCAAGGAAGCAATAACCCAAGGTTTTATTGGTTTCGGGGTCAAGAGGCATCCAAAAGCCGTCGTCTTTGATCACACCAATCTGACTATAGATTTTACGAATGACGTTTTCGAGCTTCTCAAACTTTTCCAAAGGAACAACAGGGAGGTTATCAACAACAATTATGTTGCCAAACCCTGCGTCCAACTCCGAATTGTCCACATTGTATATATCCTCATCATCACTACGCAACCATAAAAACCAACCATTTAATTAATTAAAAATATACTCAAATCATGCTTCTACAGAGCAAAAACACAAACTTCATAAATTCCAAAAAACGAGCTTTCGTTATCAAACTTATGGAAACACGATAGGGTTTGGGAAAGAACGAATCTTGCCATCAATTTTCTGGAAATTCAGGGTTTGGGTCGGAGCTAGGATTACCTGATAATGCCAAAGTCTTCGCCGGCAGGGAGGCGGATGGAATCGAGGTCGAGCTGCGAGAGGTCGATTCCGATTCGGGCCGCCGTCGCCTCTATGTCATTGTACGTCATGACGTCCGCCATGTTTATATCGGAGAAGCCGGATATTCGAGAGGGCCTCGCGCAGCAGTGCGACGGAGGTGAAGAGGAAGCTTTTTAGGGTTTTGGTGCGACTGTGTGTCGCAGCTGTCTCTTGTGTTGCGGATGCGTTATTTGCTCAGTTGGAACTCGGTACCTGGTCCCTGCGAAATAAAACGAAAATATAAATATTTATGTCTTTTTGTCTGTAATTGTATTTGGTTGGGGTTTTGAGAGTTTTTTTTTTTAATAAATTTAAAAGTATGTAATTTAAGTTTGAAATAATTTTTCAAAGTTTAAAGTGTATTAGATTAGAATTTTAAGATAATTTATTGAAATTATTAAAAATTCAGATATATTCAAGTAAAGTTTTAAAGAAGTTTATAGCATTAAATGTTTCTAATCAAGAATTTAATTTTAAAAAATTTTAAAAATTAAGGGATTCAAGAGGGTTGGATAAATTTTGTTCTGCATTTTAACATTCACGAAATTTCAAGGAATCAAAGTTTTATGTGAAATTTCTCCTACCAACGAAACTTTATCAAAACCTTTTAAAATCAATTAATACATACTAAAGTAAGGCCAAGCCCAAAAAAAATAATGACAATCATGGGCCTTTCACCAAAAAGATTATCATGGGCCTACATATTGTTTCCAAAACTGTGCAACCGAAGCCCAATACTAGCCATGGCCTTGAGTCAAAGTGGCGCGCATTTCCGAAAGTGTTTTTCTAATGGTTGAAAATACTTTTAATAAAAATATTTTTGGATTTCAAAAGTATTTGAAGTGCTTCCAATAAGAAGCATCATTATGTGCTTTATGCAGGATGCACTTTAAGTGTTTTTCCAAGATTCACTTGCATTTTTACAATAAAAAAAAATTAAAATAACCAAAAACATTTTCAGTCATTTTAAAAGCACTTTCAAACGATTCAATTTTAGAACTTGTTTGAAACTGTTTTTGTAAATGTTAAAATTATTTTATAATAATTAAACACGCTTCCAACAGCATATAGCAGATCATCGTTTGAAAAAAAGAAAAAAAAAACTGCGTATAGCAAAAAAACGTAAAAGCGGTCTCGTTGTAAAAGCATCTTTGGTCGTCTCCAAAACCGTGCAACCAAAAAACCCAATAAAAACGTTCCTCACTATTGGCTTGTTTTTAGTATGAAAAAATTTAAGTATTTCACGTGTAAGAGAGTTTTATGAAGTACTTGTTACGTGTTTCATTTTTAAAATAGTTACATTTTTAGTATTATTTCTACATATTCGTAGTAGCCAGTCTTCAATAGGTGCTTGTTATATAAGCAATTCTCAAAACAGAGACAAAATTAAGGGCATTCAACAATTCAAGGACCGAACAGTTTCAAAAATTCAAGTGACATACCGATTCGTCCTAACATATTATATGGAAGGAGTTAACTGGTATACGGGGGTATTTTTTTGCCTAGTCAGAGGCGGAGGTGCAGGTGGCTGTGCCTTCTGCAGCCACGTTGAGGACAATTATATGATCCTATCCGTCTGCATGTCGCATGCAGACTTTTATCAACGCGTGTCGCATGCAGACTTCATCCGCCGTCTGCTTTAAACCCTTCCTCTCCATCGACTACGAGTTATTTTTATTAGGGTTCCTATGCTTACACTTCAGCCGAAGAGCTTTGTGGTGGTAATTATAAAATTCCAAGTCAAGCAAAGTAGCAGCTCGAACTGATCGATCAGGTAATACGTTTAAGATTATTTTAGTTAATTTGCTGAGGTTCTTGAATATGTCTTGCTAGGGGAAAACTAAATTCCAGATTAATGGATTAATTTATCATGTTTGTTTCTATTTATTTTTCATTACTTGGGATAGTGTTATTTTGTTCGATTGCTTGCTATATGATTCCTAGAAATTTCTTCTTTAAATTAATTTTTCGCTTTTTCCAATCAATTTCCAAGCAATTCAACTGAATGAGGTTTATCCAGGATACCCTATTTGAAGATTGTATTGTTACATAATTTCTATTAAAATCCACTGTCGTTTGCCCTCAAACGTGAATAAGGGGATTGATGTATTTCAATTTAGAAATTCCAACGTTTTATCAAAATGCTAAGTTTATTTACCTCGTCGAAATCCAAAATTCAATTCATTAACTGGCAATAATTTGGTTGCTACATGTATCATATATATGCATAGGATGGAGGATCCACGTGGGGAGTCCGAGCTAGAAGAAGACTCCCCTGAAGCTAACTATGGGAAGGTGAGGTGGATCTTGAACAAGGGATGGGGACTTGGGTTGAAAATTCTGGTGACTGGTATGGTAATTTCTTCTGCCCCAATTGTTCTTCCGCCGCTTGTGGTTATTTCCGCAATTGGGTTTGCCGTTTCTGTTCCATCCTGTGTTGTCTTGGCAAGTTATGCTTGCACTGAGAAGATCATGAGCAAGTTGCTCCCTTATGATGAACCTCCTCTTTTGTCGGAAAATAATGGAACGTTAATGTCGAATAACGAAGGATTCGAGCAAGATGAGGAATGGGAACGGGACACATGGGTAGGAAGGAAGACTGACATCGAAAAGGAAGAAGGGTGGGGTTGGAGGGATAGACTTGAAGGCGGCGAGATGAGAGTAGAATTTGTAGATGAGGAAAATGATGCCATTTTTGCGGAGGATTCACAAGGAAATGTAACTGAAGATGCGGATGAAATTGTAGAAGAAAATGGATATCAGAAGGTTGTTCATGAGTCTACGAATAAGGAGGAAAAGCTAATATCGGATAGTATTTACGAGGTGAAATTTGAAGGATTGACTGATGATTTTAAGGATGATTCTGTACTGGATGAGAATCAAGTCGACGAGGTGTGTGGATTGGTGTTAAATGTGATTGAGGGTGATGAAACTGATGATCAAATGGGATTGGCACCAATTGAAGTGACTAGCGTAGTAATCGAAGAGAGCAAGGGTCAAGAAAGAGTAAGTGATATTGTAGAAGAGGAGGAGTTGGTGGAAGAGACGAGGGGATTGTTAGAAAAAATTAGGGATGAAGGCAACGCTGATAATGCAGTGGAGATGAACAAGCAGTATGTGGGAGAAACGGAAGGAGGTGGGGAGGTACGAAATCAAAAAATTGGTTCACATGCTGAAGACATTGAGATACTAGTTGAAGCTAGAATTGCTGATATTGGATCGCAAGAACCAACTAGTACCATGGAAGGTGGAGTTGGGGAAGTTACAGATGAATGTGAAGGTATGCAAGGATTCCAAGAAATGAGATATGTGAACGATGCAAAGGCTGTTTCCAAGGATGTCAAACCGACTAGAGATATTGGGAGTGTTTTGGAAAGCAAGAATGCTGAGAAAAATTTAGAAGTGGAGAAGTCAATAAGGGAAACCAAGAATGTTAACGATGTTTTAGAGGAGGAAACGAAAATGGTAGATAAAGGAAATTTGAAGCCTGTGGTGAGCAGCATTGTGGAAGACAAGCAGAAGCCTGTGATAATCAAAGAGGAACCAGTATGGCAAGGAAGGAGAACCGAGGATACTATCAATAGCGTAGATTTTCAGTTGATTAAAGAGAAGGAAACCGTGGTCTCCTCAAATGCAGATGCAAGCGGGCTTCATTTGTTCAATGACAAAAATGTACCTGGTCGGCAAGACTGGCTTGCTTCTTATGAAACTTCTGAAGGTAAAGTTTTTTTAAACCGTTCATCATAGTAATTTCATACACTTAGTTTCTTTCCCTTACAAATAGTTTGTTCCCATTTCAGTAATTCTAGTATTAACTCATACTTTTGGAGGACCTTCAGGTCATGTGGGTGATGAAGCTACAGAGCTTCCCGTTTCAGGCATTGCTCATGAATCTACAGATTCTGGGATGTCATCCGGAAAGGACTTCAACGTGGATTCAAATGGGGTTAGAGTTTATTTTATGTTCTACGTGCTTAAATAATAATCTCAGATACACTTGTTCTTAAATTAATAGGGAAAGGAGATACCTTGCACCGATTTTTCTCCTTGTAATGTTCTTAAATGGTTGATGAGTTGGTGTTCTATCACAAGTTTCACCCAGAATGTCAAGCATTCTATGGACACCGTTTGCGAGCCGATAGAAGTAAATTGACAATCAACAGAATAGAAATGATATTGTACGCCAAGTATGAAAGCTGAAAATAAGAGAATCTACATGTTTCGTTGATTATTGAATTGCTGACCTCCTTTTAGAGTGAAACTCACACTGGTGATAAAGGCCGGCTGATCGAATAAGTGTATTTACAGTTGCAAATTGTTTCAATAATTTAATGTGACCGATAGCTGAGTTGCTTCACTCGCTGCATCTTCAGGTACTGTACGATGAGGGTAAAATACGGGAGAAGATTGGTGCTATGCGAAGTATAGTCGGATACAAGGGCGCACCCCATGCAACATGCATAGAGGAACTGAAGGCTCTTTACCTCTTCACTGGTGTTGAACCCCCGACGATATCATTTAGTGACCCTCCTGATCTCGAACAAGTTAATCACAAACTTCGCTTTCTCATGTCCATCATCGGAGTTAAACTGGACTCGTGAGTTGCTGGCGGCTTGTACTTGTAGATTTTGTGTTGTCTGTTTCCGTTTTGATGTCAGATTAAGGGCAATTAGTAGATCATTAGATCGTGTGTATTGGTTTAGCATTTGTAAGCTGCAGATACCAGAAAACGTTTTGATATGGTTTGTGCTCCCAGCAAGCTAGAAACTGTAAGATTTCACATCCTCTGCCGGCAACCGGCCCGCAGTGCGCTTTAGTCTCGGAAGTCTCAAGTTATCTGTAAACTTAAGTACCTGTAACTGCAAGAGTAGTGTATTTGGCTCTACCTTTACCATTTTCGTCGGTCGATATATTGTTTGCTTCTCATGGTGGTTTCTTCTGTAATTATTTGAGGCTTTAAATCTCAGTCTACTAAACATGTCAACGGTATTGCGGTTTAAAATTCAATTGTAGAACTGCAGAAAACCTAACAAATTGACTTCGACATAAAAAATAAAAAATAAAAAATAAAAACCTAACGAAATGGCTCGGTTCGGCTCTTGCCATAAAAGAAGTCAAAGGTTTTAGTCCAAAGTATCTTTAGTTATCAAGAGGATGTAAAACACTAATTTTAGAGATGTGCTATCCACATACCATTTTTTACTTTTCTCACATTTCTTATTAATTTATGTGATTTGATCTTCTTCAATTCATCCAATTTGATGACCGAAAATTAAAAGAGTGTAAGAGAAGTAAAAAGGTGTGTGTAGATATCACACCCATAATTTTATGGCATTTTACATATCTCATGTAATGTAGTAAAATCTTTGACAGTAGATTGAGTGAGTTTGATTTACAGATATATGTCATGATATGAGATAAAAATACAAGTGCTCTTAAAGCATCTTCTAGGGACTCTCACCATCACCTTTGAAGACTTATTTAGGTATTACGAGAATCTTCGAGTTATTAAACAAATATTATTTCCAATGAAAAAGTCTATATAGCATAAACCCTAAATTTGAGGACTATATAATAAAAAAAATAAATGTGAGGCACAACCTGCAGATGTGTAGCAACTGTCTGGCGACTAGCATCCACCCGTTACTGGAGCTAGACACGGCAGTTTCTGACACGATACGAAAACGACACGAAAATAACGGGTTTCGGGTCAACACGATAACTTATCGGGTCATTATCGGGTGACCCGTTAATAACGGGTTCTTAACGGGTATACACGCGGGTAACACGTGGGTA
>JADOBS010300415.1:0-10705 GCA_015708375.1 Cydonia oblonga | reverse complement strand
TTTTGTTTTTTTTTTTTTTTTTTTTTTTCAAGTTTATTTGGTTTATTTTGCTTCTTTTTTTTTGGTGTGTTTTTGTACTTTTATTTGAATTGTTTTTGTACTTTTATTTGTGTGTTATTTATGTTGTTTAGAATAAAGATGCTTTTAGTTTATATAACGATTCTCTTATTTTAAATAACATATCAAAATTTTCCAAAAAAATATAAATAAAAATAAAATACCAAATTGAATATAGAACAAAATTTATAAGTTTTTTAATAATTTTTACATAACCTAATTAAAATGTACCATTGGATTACATTCTATGATTAATTCAAATGTCCAGATTTTGACACATAATCCCAACGGTAATAATAAGATTTTTTTTCTTCTGATTTTTCTTTATTTTTTAATTTTGAAGCTTGAAAAATCTGGATCTTTGATGGAAATATCTAATGACCAGAATTTAACATGTGTACTAGCCATTATTTTCAAATTCAATTTTTTTTTTAACCATTGGAAATCCAACAGTCCGATAGAGCCACGTCGTCCCCACCCCAGATCAGCTAAGCGTGCTACAACGCGAGCCCCACCTTTGTATTTCTGTCGGTTCACTCGCTGGTACTTACGCGTGTAATGCATGCGTCTAGCCAAAAATAAAAAATTTACATGGCTGACGTCAGATTCACCCACCCAGTCGATGGGCTAGGCAATTCGATCCCATGTGGTATGTCGAGCTCCCTTGGAGCCCGGTTGATTGGGTAGGGCTAGAGTGATTTTGGGGAGAGGGTTTTAGATTGCCCAATAGCCCAAGCTATTTTCTTGGGATGTACATGCTCTAAGACATACTACATGTTGTATTTTGTCCCTATTGATTTTAAATCTCATGAATTACGCCAATCTTACGATGATTTTGACTAACAAAATCAGTTTTTTATTGAAAATTTGTAACAAATCACAAGTTTTTTTTTTTGCCATTCAATAAAAAACTGATTTTGTTAGTCAAAATGATCATAAGAGGCGTAATCCATTGGATTCATGAGATTTTAAAAAAAAAATCACAAGGTCTTATTTTGACACAGCAAAAGGTCCCGCAGCCAAGCAAAGCCCTAATATAGTCAGCCGAGAACTCCGAGTCTCTCAGACAAGCAGGTCGCTTCCACACTATCATGCGCACTGCGGCTGTCACCTCTCTCTGTTAGTCCATGGCTCCCTTGAATACGAATTCTCCTCTCTCTCGTCGCATCGTCCGCTCCTTCTTGGATTTCCTCAATTCCGGTCTCTCTCTCTCTCTCTCTCTCTCTCTCTCTCTCTCTATATATATATATATATATATATATGATTGTAATTGCAATGTGATATATAGATATAGTGAAATTATTTCTAGGTTTCAAGCTCGTTCCTTGCATTATTTTTATTACATTGATTTTGGATGCCTCAAAGTATTGATGAACTTATACACTTGAACTGTAGACTTTGAATTATTTCTGTACCATCAATGTGCTTGTTGATTAATTCTTTCAAATTACTATTATGGGTTTCGAATCCCTCACTGATCATGGGTTGTTTTGTTTTGTTTCGGTTGGGGCAGTTGAACCAGCTTCTGGTGTTGATAATGAAAGCATTGAGGTTGCAAGGGAATGCTTGCATGAGGCTTTTAAGCTCAATACATCTGTTGCTGATGATGGGATTGAACCCCCGTCGTTGGTTGATCTTTTTAGTTCACCGGAGTTGAACAAGCTTCTGGAGAAGAAACCTGATCACGTTCATCAATCAAACTCAGTTGATGCTCCTGGTTCATCAGCTGCACCGGGGGCTGATAATGCCAATCTTTCGAAGGTATAAAATTCTGTGGGGCTTTCACATTATTTTGTTCATTCCTTAGAAATTCTTATGTAAATCACCATGGGTGTAATGCATTATAATTGTTTTTTAGTCATCTATAAGACTATAAGTTAATATGGACCATGAAAATGCAAACTTGCTTACAATCTGAGATTGGAAATTTGGGGAACATTGGATGAATGAGATCTGTGGGCTAGTAGGCCTTATCCTTTGTTTCAATGGAAGGAAATGCGGAAGTAAAAGGATACATAGTGTTAGTTTATGAACAGGAAAGGGGAGGAAGACAGACCAAGTTAGGGTTTTATCTCTTTTGATATATGTGCGTTGAAGGTTATAAAGGCTCAACAAAGTGAATGTTTACTTTAGAGACATAACTAATATAGTGTGATTAAGATTATATTTTACTATATCGGTAAAGGATAGGTATTTTTTGATAAAGAGATGGTTTTATTAGGATTATTAGCTGATCAGCCCAAACACCACTACCCCAACAAGGAACAAAGAACCATGAAAACGAAAACAAACAACAACCTAAAATAAAAAACACAGCCAGGCTAGCAAATAGCTGCCTTCCAATCTAAACAAAACAAGGAAAGCGATATTCCAGTGAACTCACTAGAAACCAAAGCTCATAAAACTGATAGAAACTGAACTTTATCTCAAAGATCCTCAATAATTGGTAAAGGATAGGTATTGGGTGTATATGCTGGTTTTACTTAAGTTGGAGGTTGTTTGATAACAGCCGGAAATAGAAGCAGAATATGTGACTAGATGAAATACAAATGAAGATGAAATTTGTTTTTTAGTATTTGTTAACTATTTGGTTGGTTTGTTCTATTGTTAGTTCACAAATGAATTTGTGTACGCTTTAATTAAGTTGTATACTCAATAAATAATTTGATATCAGATAGTTAAAGGGAGCACTTTTCTTTCCTGATTTGAGAACATGCGACTTTTATGTTTTTCTTCATTCTTTTGCTTTATTTTTCATTTTCTTTAAGATCATACATCCAATGATGCATTTATAGTTGCATGCATATATATTTACTATAAGCTTTGAAAGTTTTGAGTGTGACTCTGTTTCATTTCTTGTTTTTAATTTGATCAGGGTGAGGATTTGACAAGCAATCACCATGATCTAGGTATTGCATTTATGCTTTTGTTGCTTTTCTCTATTTCTATTTTATGTTTCCTATATGCGTGTCCTTGCTTGTTGGGTGATTTATTAAGTTTGGCTAAATTGCTTCCAATTTTCTACATGAAATTCATCATTGGGTGCATTCCTTAAGAGGAATATTATCTGTTGCATCTGCAATTAAATGAATCTTCTCTAGGGATTGAACTACTGCCTTAAAAAAATTTTTAGGTGCGCCTCAAGGTGCTCTTGGATGCAAAGCATTAGAAAATTTCTGTTAGGGTAGATTTGTTTTAGCTCTATTCATGGAAGGCTGTGCAACACGAATGGAGGCTAAGCCGTTAACGGTGAAGACGACGATTTTTTCTGAGCCTTATACTTTTTTTGGAAGTTTTTATCCATTTACCGAAATATTTCGTTTTTATTCAATTCATTAATGGCTGGTTTTAGAATCCAAATGTAAATTTTTGTTTACTCCCTTGACGAACCCTGCTTTTTCTTCTTCTTCTTCTTCCCCCTCCTACCCGATAGAAGTCATCCCCAAAATAATGTTTTTTAAACCCTAATCTTCCTTCCAAAGGACGTGAATTAGCTCTTGTAGTTAGCTCTCCTCATTCTTTCCTCTTTCCTAGACTTCTCTAGGCTTTTTCTTTTGTGTATATGGTTTTCCCACCTTCAATTGTACTCATATGTCAGATACTTCATAGCCATGTCAATGGGTGCTTTTTTTAACCTGCTCCGTATTAAATATATACATGTCCCAGTACTTTGACAATTTTTTAATTTACAGTTTTTTAATAAAATAATTCATGTTTCGAATGGTATACTTCTCATTGCCTCAAGGCTTATGCCTTGCCTTGCGAGACCAAAATAGACTCACCTATGAAACGTTGGTTTACACTTCCAATTGCTGTCAGAATCATTACTTTATAAATTATATAAATTATAATGTCCGGGTTAGGGGGTTATGCCATACAGGATTAGTACTAAATCATTTTAGGGGGATCTTGCTCAAAGAGAACAAAAGTTAAAAGTTGTCTAATTCAATGTTATCTTTTCATTGAATCTACACATGAATCACATACTTTAAATGGAATTGTGTTGGCATTATGAAATGAAGTTTTTGTCACAGTTTGCATTTCATGTTACATTTCATTTGATGATCATGTTATTGGCAGGGGAGTCTAAAGACGCACTGTTTGGGCAATTCTTTTCTGCACTCTTTGAGAGAAGCCTCTTTTTTAAGACCCTGCCTGATGGTAGTGATGACCCAGTGAGATTAGAGAAAGCGACTAAAATATTCCACGAGGCTTTAGCTGTATGCTCTCTCTTTCTCTCTCCCCTCTCCTTTTTTGCATGGGTTTTATTTATTTTAGTTTAGAAAACTTCTATTAAAAGAAAAAGAAAGCTACAAGGACAAATCAGATGTCCGTCATATTTATTCCCACAAAATTTTGAGATAAAATTGTAGTCCTCGTCTTCATAATTTAGTAATGTCATATGAATTTTGGTTTTGTGATGAATTATTCTTTAGCCATGTCTGCACTCTTTGAAGAAGACCGTGCTATGCATCTATTGTTACATGCTAAATTGCTGAATTCACATTTTGTTAACATATCAGGTAAGCGGTAAAGGTTCGCTTTGGTAATTGAGAATTTTAATTGAAGCTTAAGAATAGAAAATTAAACTGTATATGGAATGTGAAGTATTGAAATTAGATAAGGAAAACTGATCACGCACTTCATTGTAAAGATAAATGTATTGATTTGGCCTCATACAACATCATTATGTTGTAGTTCCTAATGATTCTGTAGCTTTGAGAACTGACCTGTAATCACCATTAAAATATACAAGGCAATGTGTCTGGTGCACACTGTTGATGAGTAGCATCCAGGATTTATGACTCCGAGGGAAAGCTAAGATTTAAGGATTGGGACTGATGGGAAGGGATTGGGCAATTGAGTTACATGAAGTTTGACATCAACCCCTATGGTTTCAAACTTCCAGCGACATAAAGTATTGTGCTAGATAATATCCAATTCCTTTCTGCTTATATTTCATAGTCCTTTTTATATTTACATTTGAATTATCGCTTTCATCTTGGAACTCTTGTATCCTTGGTTTTTGACTCCGTTATTGTTTCTTAAATGGAATTCTCTTGCTGTCACTTTTCAATCCTTCTTAATAAGAAAAAGACCATTTGCTGCTTCAGGAGATGGAAAGATCTGGATGCGTGGAATTAAGTCCTAAAAACCTGGCAGAGACCTTGAAATCACAAGGTAATTAAATGATATTGCCTTGGTTGCGTTGTTAGCGTGTTGCTCTTGAAGCAACTGTACAATGTCAAGTTTCTGTAAATTTGAGAAAGACTTCACTCATTTATCTCTCTGTTTCTCTCTCACATCACTGTCTTGTTATACGCACCAGTTTCTTTTTTCTAATATCATTGGAATGACAATGCATCAAAAGCATTCATGAATATCTGTATATTACCTCACGCTTGTCAAATACGGCACTCTATGCTGATATTGAACGTCAATATTCTATCCAGAGGCTGATTCTTTGATTTGATTTTTATTTTGTTAGGTAATAGGGCCATGCAATCAAAGCTGTACCCCAAGGCAATTGAGTTGTATGATTGTGCCATTGCCCTTTGTGAAAGTAATGCCATTTACTACTGTAACAGGTGCACTACCAACTTATCTTTAAATTATTGGTACTAATAATTGTTCCATAACAGTTTCAGTCTTCTACATTTTCTCATTTTCCCAGAAGGAATAACAAAGAAAGATATAGTGCAAATTAATCTTAATGACAAAACAAAAAATTGTTGCAACAGAAAATTCTCATTATTTTCAGATCATATTCGAAAAATGGTGCCTTAAATATGCTAGTTTGCCTAATGAACAGTTAAAAAAATATTGTAACTCGAGCTTGAATGGGGAAGTCCCAAGTTTTCATTTTCTATTTAGGGTTTCTTCCTTATTGTTTTATTGAAACCGCACATTTAATTAATGTATATGGCGTATATTCAGGGCGGCTGCTTACACTCAGATGCACAAATATACTGAAGCAGTCGAAGATTGCCTTAAATCAATTGAAATCGACCCAAATTACAGCAAGGCATATAGTCGTCTGGGATTAGCTTACTATGCACAGGGGAACTATCATGACGCTATAGAGAAAGGATTTAAGAAAGGTAAGTGGGTAACCTATGCTAATGCCAACTTATGGTATACAAAAGAATTGGAAACAGATGTTTACAAAATAAGGTAGTATTTGACATCTTAGTGGGGATTTTATCTTTTCAGTGTTGCAATTGGATCCGAACAATGAAGCTGTCAAAGAAAACATTCGGGTTGGTTCTTGTGTGCCTTCTTCTTTTCTTTATTTCTTATGACTACTGCTTTAACCACTTTGTTAATTTGAATCCAATAGGTGGCTGATCAGAAACTGAAAGATGAACAACGACGAGCGGAATCTGGTCAGGTAAGACATTCATCTTAAAGGCAGGTCAACAGTACTCCCCCCTTTTTAGCTACTTTCTTTCGTTATGTTTTCCTTTCATCTGAAGTTCTCAACTGTTCTAAGAATGAGAACGCAATACTTTTCTTGGCGGTGAAGGATATGATTTATTAACGAGTATGCTTTGTGACTTTGAAGTAATTTTTTTTTTATCTCATCTATTACAGAACACAAGTTCGTTTAGTAGTAGTAATGGTTCAGAACACACCAACCAGTCTACCGAAGGGTCAAGAAACCATTCTGCACCGCCTCCATTCGGTTCTATGCCCTTCAATACAGGTGCCCTTCCTGCTGAATTTGCCAGTATGTTCATGAACATGGCTGCAAATGCATACCAAGGACAACATTCTCAAGATAGCCAAGGAAATGATAGCAGCACTGACGGATCTGATGAACCAGGAGTAAGGATTGGGGGTAACATCAACTTGAATTTCGGAGAACAAATGCCCGAGGAAGTATCCGGAGCTTTGAGATCGGTGATGGAAATGTTTTCAGGAGCAGCAGCATCCCATGGAAATTCACAAGATGCTAGGAGTGAAAGACCAAGACCGAGCTAAAGAACTGCAGGGCGTTGGAAGTGTATAAATTCTCACAGCCCTTTTTGTATCATTGCTGTCCAAAATAAACCTTGAGAAATGACGAGACGAAGCAGGAGTATTAACGCATCCTTGGTCATTTCAATCGATGATTAGAAGGGTAGTTTGGTAATTTGAGAGTGACCATACTGGTTGAGAAATGTACAAAGGTTTGGAACAAAACTTGTATGCCCCCGTTGCATGCACACTTTTCATGTCTCCCTCTCTTCTCACGTGATTTTCTTGCATGCTTTATTTGTACCATTCGGTTGTTCTTATTTGTTTTCTCGTGTGATTCTTCTCGCATGCTCGTCCAAATTCCGGTTGTGTGCACTGTGCACTGTGCACTGTGTTTCTCTCTCTTTCACGACAAGGGGTGGGTGTATGCACCGGTTACAGCAAAGTTTCTCTCTAATTAGTTGGGAGTTTCTTCTAAACTAATATATTGGTAAGGCCATTCCCGCGTGTGTTTTTATTTTTTTAATCCAAACCTAACTAATTGGGCGGCCTAGTATCACCATCCCTGCTCCTTATCCTCGTCTTTAATGTCGCGTTATCTCGGTTAGACCAATGTACAAACACGCTCCAATGGGGTTTTTATTTTTGTTGGAGGAGAAATTACCAAACTTCTAGCATTCCCTCACGCTTGGCTTCAATCAGTTTTTTATTTTATTTGAGAAAAAAAAAGACTATATCTTTGCGCTATATGAAATATGAATATGAAATTTGAAGTTACAAAGCCGACAAAATCATTCTTTTTTAGATTTTGGTAAAACCCTTTTGTTTTTTTTTCTCAACAAAAATTTGGAAAATGTTTGTCACCTTACACGTATCGTGAGGACACTTTATTCTTGACAGAAGACTTACAATTTAACATGTATAGTCGTGTACTTTTCACATGTCAACTCATTACTTGTACCAAAAAGTAAATTACAATCAAGAGGAAGACTCCTTATACAGCATGCAAAAATAGAGGGTGAGTTAGTTCAGTCTGTCAAAGCGTATCTCTGCATTACTCTTTCAAATGCGATTTTTCCTTTTTATAAGTTAGACTTGTTCGAAATATTGTCTTGTGTTGAGCCATATAGTATGAGTTTGTAACTAAGTATAGTATTAAAGTGATTGGTTGTACGAAAAATTAAGTCAAGAGGGGGAGAGATTTATTATTATCTCAATATTGAGGTCACATTAAGAACTCCCTGAGCCTTCAGGTTTGTAGGATACACCCATCTTTGATAGGTGTGTAACAAACAACAATTGCTTTCCATCTAAACTAAATATTACCAAAACTCTTTTTGTCAACCAAAGATCGATGAAACTACAATTATAACCTTTAATACATAAATGGTAAAAATATTAAAAAAGAAAAAAAATGTGGGCAATAAAGTAATTTCACACAAACAAGCTTTTGCTTTTTCTTTCTGAACCCTATCGCTACCCTATAAACTCTCTCTTTCTCTTGTCAACTCCTTTTTTAAAAAAGCCTGTCAACCCGGATAAAAAAAAATCAGAGTAATTTTTGAGAAAAATAAAAATTTATATTCTTCACACAACACATAAAGTGTGCGAACTTTGCTAGTATTTATAAAAAAGAAAAAGAAAAAATATTGTCTTGTGAAAAGAAAAAAAAGAAAGTGAAAATAGAAGACAAAGGGGCGGAGCAAATTCTTCATCCAAACCCATTTGGGGCGCTTGCACAATATCCAGCGTCGTCAAGTACCCAGATCGTACGGCCCGTATTAACCCTCTCCGCGCCAAGAACTTGGTACAAATACTAAAAAACAAAACAAAAAACGAGTTGACACTTGTTAAGTTCTGTCAGTCTGAGTCCCCAACTCCCCTCCCTCTCGATCCCTCCGCCTCTCAGCCCTTCCCTCTCTCTCACGCTTCCCGCCCTCCCTGCCTATTAAAACGACCTCGTTTCGATCCCAGTTTCTCAGGTTTTCACTTCCCAGTCGCTCGCATTTCGCCATGGTGATGACTTGAAAGTCGAATTTCGGCTTCCCCTGCTTTTGCTTCAACAACAAGGTACCCCGGAACGCAATTTACACGATGAATCTGCTTTACTCAAAAGTGCTTTTCATGCTATTGCTTTTGGATTTCTGCTTCTCCGTTTTGTGTTGCAATGTGCGCTTTATATCAGTTTGTGAAGTCGTTTTATTCTTTCGTTTCACCGCTTTTGTGCTTGAGTTCGTGACATGCTTGCTTGCAATGTAAAATGGAAATTAGAAAATTGAAAAATGAAAATAAATGTGAGCACGTTATTAAATTTGAAATAATTAAAACGCTTTAAGTCTGATTTTTTTTTTAATTTCTAGTCTTTTACTGTTATTTTGATTGAATAAAATTTGACTGGATGTTAAATTTTCAGGATTGAAATTTGGATATTAATTTGGGAAAAAAATGGGTCCCTACATGGTTGGCGTGGTCGTTCCTCTGTTACTGACAATTATAATTCAGAAATCGATGAGAGCGAAGCAACGGGGTGTGCCCGTTGATGTTGGTGGGGAACCCGGGTATGCAATCCGAAACCATCGGTTTACTGCCCCACTTGCAACACTATGGAAGGGTGTTACTACTCTTGCAGAGCTTTTCGAGCAGTCATCCAAGTGGTTCCTAGAGAAACGCCTTCTTGGAACCCGGGCATTGATTGCAAGGGAGGTTGAGGTATCAAAGGATGGAAGATCCTTTGAGAAGCTTCATTTGGGAGACTACGAATGGCTGACCTATGGGAAGGCATTTGAAGTAGCGTGCAACTTTGCTTCCGGTTTAGCTCAACTTGGACATAATAGGGAAGAGAAAGTGGCAATCTTTGCTGACACAAGGAAAGAGTGGTTTCTTGCATTGCAGGTGCATGTCTTACGTCCTCTTCCGACGTAAAATTAATCATTCTTCTGATATTTCATAAGATTCCTTTATGGCTGAACCTTAAACTTCTTGAGAGCATGATTTTGCTGCACATATGATGTGTTTTTTTTTTTTATATAAATCTTTAAGTTAGAGTTTTAAACGGCAATGTTTGTATGCAATGATAAAGCGGATGAGTTTGTGCACAAATTTCTTATCCCTGACTCTGTTCTTTTTATATCAGGGTTGTTTTAGGCGCAATGTCACTGTTGTTACCATATATGCATCTCTTGGGGAGGAGGCTCTATGTCACTCACTGAATGAGGTTCTCTCTCTCTCTCTCTCTCTCTCTCTCTCAGAGTATACGTGGATATATATATATATATATATATGTTTATATCTATCTCTGTTTCTCTCTCTTATGGATTGGCACCCACATTCCTGTCTTTTGGCACAGTATGCTACTATTGCAGAATAGGCTCCTTTCTATACAATTTTTTTTTGTCGATTAGAGGTCATGTATGTGTTGTACTTTTATGCACAAACAGAAGCGAATTATAACAAAGTACCAAATATCAATGTCGTAGGTAAAAACTAAAACAAACAATCTCAAACTAACACAAGAGATCTACGTGGTTCGGCGTAAAGCCTACCTCCACAAGCGAAGCACGGCGATGAATTTCACTAAACAAACGGAGATTACAAAAGAGTGTTTAAACTCTCACAACCCAAATCCCACAAATTACAAACCCTAAACCAAACGAGTAGAGAACCCAAAACTAATGGAGAAGATTCTCCC
>JADOBS010300414.1:0-10705 GCA_015708375.1 Cydonia oblonga | reverse complement strand
ATCACGGTGGTATATTCATATACCCAAATTGAGCAATGTATGAGAAGTTATTCGATAGTTTTGTATATGTGCATTAATTGACGTTTTTACAGTTATTTCTCATATAGGCGAGGCCTATCCGGAGGACAAGCATAGTCAGGATAGGCGTGGGGGTTACGACCCGTCTACTTATCAGTGAGTGGGCAGTTATATTTTCAGTATATCTATATATTTGATGTTTTTCCCAGAAACGTGATTTTAAATGAAATGAATTTTAAATGCCATGACACATTTGCATTGTAATTAAATTATGCATATTATTACATGTTGTTGTAGAGGCCAGGTAAGCCCCAGGTGAGTTCATGGTAATGGTGGTGTTTACTAATTATAGTGATATGGATATGATTAAGCCGTACAGGTCACTAGAGGTGACTCCCAACTAGATGAGATATATGATTGAGCCATACAGGCCACAAAAGGTGACTCCCAGCTAGATAGTAGAGCTCTACATTATTGTTGAGATAGATGATTGAGTCGTACAGGTCACATGAGGTGACTCCCAGCTAGATGAGATAGATGATTGAGCCGTACAGGTCACAAGAGGTGACTCCCGGCTAGTTTGGTTATGCATCGAATCATATCACCTGATTTACTTATGTTTCACTGAAATAGTAAACATGGCATGAGTATCGGACATGGCATATGCATGGAAATTATTTTATAAGCGGATTTCGATACATTGAGCATGATTTTATTATACATATTCATTCTTATGTATTTTCTTTCTGGGAAAATTCTAGATATACTTGTTTTACGGAGAGGGGTTAGTATTTTTATTTATAAAAGAAGGTTTTGATTAAACTTGTTTTACTGACACACTCAAATTGTTTTTCGCCCCTCCAGGTTTTAGATCGCATTTGTTGGTGGCTCACGAGGATTATCTGGAGGTTCTGACAGACTATCACTCATGTAGGACCACCTACGGGTGTTGTTAAATTAATACTTTTATGCTTGACTGCACTTAGGCTAGTTAAGCTCTAATTATGTATGCACACCTATTTTCATTTGTGCACTTAAATACTCTTGAGATTTGGTTTTTATTTAGACATACCATCTTTTATAATTTGCTTCCGCTTGTGCACATGGTTACGTCACGCCCACGTGACGGCCAGCACGCCCTCTTTCGGGCGGGATGTGTTAGGCCTGATGTTCCAATTATGCAAAACCTGCAAAATTGGGCAATTAAAAAAATTAATTCTTTTGGTTATAAATATTCAATTTGATGCATTTTAAATAAGAACCAAACAACAAAATGCACATAAAAGCAAGTTATGAAGATTGAGAGAGCACATAGGAAATGAAATAGACCTCAGCAAGAGTAGTAGTATTGCAGTTTGTAGAAGGTGCCCAATCCTTAGTCTCTTCAATTAGATTCATTTTAAATAGAACCCGCTGTTGCTATTTTTTCGATGTAGGACAATCGGGTCCTAACGTTTCCCCAATAGAAAACTCTAAAATATGATTATATATCAGAATTTATAAACAAAGTCAGAGAAAACATTATGATTATTGAGCTAGTATTAAATAATGAGTACAAAACTGAAACTTTTGGATGCTTAGCCTTGTTTCCAGATAAAATTAAGCATGCCAAAAAACCAGCCGAAGAACTCATAATGGAATTTCTACCTCGCAATTTTTCTGTAACCTTTTCCATCTCAGTATTTCTCAATAGGACATGGATTCTATAACATTAGTTTAAAAAATTATCTATACTACACATATGCAGATCAATTCTAGATAAATTAAGATCAAATCAAGGTATGAAATATATCAATTTAGGGTTGGAAAATAACCTTGAAATTTTAGTCGACAGAGAGTGAGCAAGAGAGCCGAGAGACGTAGACACTGGGAGAGATGGAAGAGAAAGAAGTGATTTGAGAGATGAAAAAGTGAGAGATGCAGAGTCTCAGAGCTGGGTTTCCTAATCATAATTTATTCCAATCAAGTCCAATTCATATTGATTTGAGAGATGCAGACCTTGCTTTCCCTTCTTATTCTGGTTGTGATTCCAGTTACTTTTATCCCAAAGCTCATAACGACCTGTCCATCTATGCCTACATTTACACACCCAAATGAATTAATCAATTCAAAGTCATCCTTTCCAAATTTTAATTCGTTTTTAATTTTCAAATTTAATAAACATATGAATTAATCAAAACAATTCCTAATTATCGTAACTTACTTGCCACCATCGCCTTTTTTCATAGCAAACTACACCACCACAAAACCACCACCATTAATCTTGCCACCTAGGCAAGTGTCACCATCCCGAACCCATTCTCTGCAAGCTGCCCTCTTCCCTTCTAATTTCAATTCTTGCATTTCTTGTATGATATCCATGTCTTGCACATTCAAATATTTATATACCAACTGAGAATAACAATATAAACACAAATTAAATAAACTCCAAAAGTACAAATAAAACCAACAATAATCAGCAAACAAAAACCCTAAACATTCAGATTTATCAGATGAAACTTAATTTCCACTCAATAAATACAAAATCCCATAAGAGAAAATCAAATGCTAAATTCAAAACCTGCATTCTCATAAAAAAAAAAAAGGTAAAAAAATCTGTAAAAAGAAAAACTCAGAAAAGTAAAAAGAACTTGAATACCTCATAATGTGTGAAGCCGATGAGCCGGTGGTGGCAATAGTCGACATCGTGTGAGTTGTTCTTGGTTGCTATGAGCTAACTCAGAGTGGTTTCATTGGATTTTTTGGCTGCGGTCCACCACGGGCTCTCGTACCAGGTCACTACGTCCTTGTCTATGGAATCCAACGGAACCCACGCTGGTGAACCCCTTTGATTTTCTTTTGCTAAGCGGGATAAATGGAGAGTGAATCGGTGTTGTAGCTGGTTGCGAGATAGAGACATAGAAGTTGATGGAAAATAAGGAAAAGAAGAGTCCAGAAGAGGAAGGAAGCAGGTGGTGGAACACCCCAGCTTTTTCAGCCTGCTTCCATTTCACCGATGACAAACACATGTAAAACATGGTGCAATTGTAATTAAACAGACCAAGCAAGGGCAAATCCGTCATTTCATTGTTAGTGAATAGTGCTCCCTCTCACATGATGAACAATGTTTTTTCTACTGAGTTTTAGTAAATATAAATTTTTTTTAGGTATGAGTCTTAGCTTTAGGTGGCAAATTTTTGCGTTTAAACCCAAATATTTGAGTTTGGGCCCTAGGGCTGGAGTTGGTCTAATAGATCAAAAGCTAATTTTTTGAAAAATAGATTTGTGGGACCATAATTTTCACCTCTCCTGAACATAACATGTCCATATCTTAGCCCTAATACAATGACGTCAAAGGAGAGGGAAAATGAGAAGGAAACTCCTGAGAGTAGAGAGAAGGAAAAGGAGAAGGGAAATGTAGAGAAGGAAGGGGGTGGGGAAATGTAGAGAAGGAAGGGGTGGGAATGAGAGAAAATTCCGGAGAATAGAGAAAAGAAGAAGGGAAAAGAAGTGAGGAAATTTCGGAGAATAGAGAAAAAGGAGAAGGGAAAAGAAGAAAAGAAGGGAAAAGGAGAGGAAAGCTTCGAAGAGTAGAGGAAAAGAGGGAAAAAGAAAAGGAAAGGAAAGTCACCTCCATTATTATGTCTACCAATTGTTACCCATTTTATTACAAATTGGACTGAGAGACCTAAAAAGAAGGGGAAAAAAACACATGGCCAAATATCCAGAAAATATACAAATACGCCAAAGAGCAAATTGCTCCCAATTTCCCTTGTTTCTTACATTGTAAATTATATTTTATGTAATGAGAAACCAGTATTGTTACTCTGAGGACGTTGGCACAACTTGTCGAACCTCATAAATATTATGTCTTATATACATTTCTCGCCACTTTATATATTTCGTATATATGTGCAACATATGTTCCAACAAGATCCTTAATGTGTAGCTCAAACAGTAACAGAAGAAAAATGTTTACAAAATCTACTTGTGCGCAATATGATTTGGATGATGACAACAAGTCTATTAAGTGTTCGACGAAATGCCTCAATGAACAAATTGATTATTTTTTTTTTTTCATGCCTCGCTCTCTGTTTCTATCTAAAACCTTGGACCTAACACTGGGACCCTAAGATTTGAATTATGGACCAACCACTGCCGCAAGTGTTTTCTTTTGTTCCAGCCTATAACTATACAAAAAGCATATAATTGCACAACAATTGGATCAACCACTTCAAGTTCAACCATACACGTATCCAGATTCAGGTTATTCCAAACTTACCTTATGAAAGTAACTAAACATTACTGCCACATTATTATGTGGTTCTATTTGAATTTTTTTCTCGTAACCACATCATCTTTAAGACAATTGGTAACACTAGTTAGTGGATTGACTATTGGTAGAAATGACTTCAACATTTCAAGGACGAGAAATAAGTATGAAGCACCGATCAAAACATGCTGTATTTTATCACAAAAAATCAGAAAGCAATTAAAAGTGCATTTTATCACAAAAAAGTGAGCAACGATCAATATAAATTATAATTTATAAAATCACATATAAAACAAGAAATGCTCTTTCCTTTTTCTTTTCATCTCTGCCACTAATGGCCGACCATGCCATAAAAGAAATGCTTTTTGGGTCAATACATGTGAACGACCCATTTTATAATTGTTTGTAAATCCTGGAAGCAGATGGGAATGACCCATAAGACCGAAAAAAAAAAAAAAAAGAAGATAGGAATGACCCAATTAAATATTTACCCTGCACACAGACATTTGTAATGCAGCTAGCAAAGAGCTGTTTGTCCGTCGATCCACATCAATGGCTCTTGTGAGCACATCTAAAGGAACCTCCTCTGATTCCAAAACTTTTCGGGGTTATCGCCACGACGTGTTCTTGAGCTTCAGAGGCGACACTCGCAAGACTTTTACCGACCACCTCTACACAGCCTTGAACAACGCAGGATTTAACACGTTCCGAGACGACGATGAACTTGAGAGAGGAGAAGATATAAAGCCAGGACTGCAGAAAGCGATCTGGCTGTCACGAACTTCTGTTGTCGTGTTTTCGAAAGATTACGCGTCATCCAGATGGTGCCTTGATGAGCTTGTGTTGATCCTTGAACGCAAGAGGACTACCTCGGACCATGTAGTTTTACCAGTCTTCTACGATGTCGATCCGTCCGACATGAGGAAGCAGACGGGAAGTATTGGAAAAGCATTTGCTAGACACGAGAAAACTCAGTCGCCGAAAAAGGTGAAGGGATGGAGGGAGGCAGTCGCAGAGGTTGCAGATCTAGCAGGCATGGTCTTACAAAATCAAGCTGATGGGTAACTTTCATTTCTCCATTTCTCCTCTTTCTTCAGTTAATTTGATAATATGATCCGTTGGGACCTTGATTTTTATATTTTTTTATTCAACCTCAGTAAATAATAATCCTAATTTCGGTCAACTGAAAGAAATCACACTTGACTCAACTTAAGGATTAGTCTTTTTCCATGTTAGTCCACTGGTTTGCAGTTGCTTAAATTTTTTCAAAAGCAGGTGTGGAAAAAAGTTGGTATGTAATTGCTGTGTTGTAGTCCTTTTATTCTTTTTTAAGTAAAGGTCATCAACATTTGTTTGATTTATTATTTATCTAAATTCCCCAATTCATTATTCATTCATCCAATACTTCTGTGAGACATAGCATGTTTGATTTATTTTTCATTTTGTTTGTAAATTCTTAGGTATGAGTCAAAGTTTGTCGAAAAAATTGTTAAAGTGGTTGGAGACAAGTTATGTCGCACACCATTGAGTGTTGAACCAAAATTGATTGGAATCAAATCTCAAGTCGAAGACATCAATTTGTGGTTACAAGATGGATCAACCGATGTCGGTATACTGGTTGTGTATGGCATGTCTGGAATAGGGAAGACAACCATTGCAAAACAAGTTTACAATTCAAACTTTAGAAGCTTTGAAGGAAGTAGTTTCATTGAAAATATCAGAGAAACAGCAGATCGACCAAATGGCTTAGTTCAAATACAAAAGCAACTTCTTTCTGATATTTTGAACGGCAAAGAAGTGAAAATACATGGTGTTAGTGAAGGACTAATAAAGATTGAAAGAGCCATAAGCTCTAGAAGAGTGCTTCTTGTTCTTGATGATGTGGACCATATGGACCAATTAGATGCAGTACTAAAGATGAAAGATCGGTTTTATCCAGGAAGTAAGATACTTATAACAACTAGGCGTGAAAGGTTGCTAAAGGCACATCAAGTTACAAAGGTGCACAAAGTTGGAACTTTGTATTATAATGAGTCATTAGAGCTTTTCAGTTGGCATGCTTTTCGCCAGGACCATCCCCTTAGAGGTTACATGGAATATTCAAAAAAGATTGTACACTACCGCGACGGACTTCCATTAGCTCTAAAAGTTTTGGGCTCTTCTTTATCAGGGGAAAGTATAGATGTATGGGAAAGTGCATTGGAGAAGCTAAAAGTTATCCCTAATGGTGAAATCATGAATAAACTAAGAATAAGCTATGACAGTTTACAAGATGACCATGACCGGAAATTATTCCTCCACATTGCTTGTTTTTTAATAGGAAGGAACAAAAGCCACATTGTTAGAATACTTGATGGATGTGATTTCTATACAATCGTTGGGATTCAAAATCTGCTTGATAGATGCTTGGTGACAATTGAGGGATGCAACAACGTGCAAATGCATGATATGATCCGTGACATGGGAAGAGAAATTGTTCGCCACGAATCAGAAGAGCCTGGAAAACGCAATAGACTATGGTGCCACAAGGATTCTTTCGAAGTATTGAAGGAAAAGAATGTAAGAAACATGCCTTTTATGTCTATATATGTATTTCTTCTTGTGAAAATTATCCATATTAATGTTTCCTTTTTATCTTTTAGGGTACAAAAAAAATCCAAGGTCTTGTCTTGGATATGCGTATGCACCCTGCAAACAGTTCAATAAACACAAATGAGACAGTCTTGGAAACCAATGCATTTGAAAGGATGCGCAATTTACAACTACTGCATCTTAGTCATGTACGACTGGATGGATGTTATGCAGATTTCCCTACAGGATTAAGATGGTTATGTTGGCTTCAATTTCCTTTGGATTCTATACCTATTGATTTTTCTTTGGAGAAAGTGGTACTTCTTGAAATGCTATGTAGCAGCTTGAGACAAGTCTTCAAAGGAACAAAAGTACGCTTATACGCTTATCAATTTCTTTTTCCTTCTTTCTTTAGGTTTTAATTCTTTGACTCCTACACAAATAAATTTTTCTTTCTTTGTTTTTATTTTCCACAGTTTCTTCCATCGTTGAAGATCCTTGATGTGAGCTATTCTCATGGCCTCATTGAAATCATGGACTTCTCACAATGCCCCAATCTAGAAGAATTGATTCTTGTAGATTGCACAAGCCTGATTGTTGTTCATGAATCCATTGGAAACCTGGAGAGACTTGTGTACTTGAATATGGAGAATTGCAAGAATCTTAGGATGCTTCCGAAGAGCATGTGTATGCTTAACTCGCTTGAAACACTCATTTTATCTGGTTGCTCAAATCTTGATGAGTTTCCATTTGAGATGATGCAGAGGATGGAGTCTCTGAAAGTGCTTAAAACCGATGGAATTCCAATACGTGATGTATGGCCAGAAACAAGTGCAAGTACCTTGAGTTATTTTCCATGCTCTTTGGTTGAGTTGAATCTCAGTAGTTGCAATCTTTCTGATGATGCATTTCGTGGGGATTTAAGTAATCTATCCTCAATACAAAGACTATATTTAGATGAGAATCCAATTTGTACTCTGCCAGTTTTCATCAAAGGTTTGATGAAGCTCAATCATCTCTCTTTCATGGGTTGTAAGAAGCTCGATTCACTTGTGGGGTTGCCGAAAGTACACAAAGCGATGAATTTAGTAGAGATGAATTTATCCGGATGCATATCATTAAAAAAAATAACATATCAATCCGGGTTCGAAGAAAATGCCTTTATGGGTGACAACTGCAATCTAGTTGAGTGGGAGTACTGGTACAAGTTAGAGCCTATTGATCGAGTTGATGTGGAAATGATCAAACTTTTGAGCTTGTTCAACATAGGATCCATGCCAGCCATTAGAATGAACCATCCATACGTAAATTCTCGTCCATATGAGGGTAGATGGAGTCCCGTCCAGGTGCGCACCCCTCTCTCTCTCTCCATCTCTCTCATAAGTCATATATATTTATAATGGGAAATAAATGACTTAGTAATGTTGTGATGATCATGGAAAATGCACAGGGACTGTATCAATTTGGTATATTTAGCACATTTTTTGTTGGGAATGAGGTTCCAGGCCAGTTCAGCTATAAAAGTACCAAGTCTTCTATATCTTTTATGGTCCCTTTACTCCCTGCTACTCACAGAATCCGAGGCTTTAACATCTTTGCTACCTATGCAACCAGAGAGAATTATAATAATCACGGTAATGGTGTGAAATATCCAATAATGACTAAAGTGAGTAACAAGAGCAAGGGTCTGAAGTGGATCTATGCCCCATTGTTCTATGGAATTCCAGGAGAGGGTGAAGATATGATATGGTTAAGCCATTGGAGGATGGAGGGTGAAACAATTTTACAATGTGGAGATGAAGTGGTTGTTTTGGTAATGGCTGGATTTCCTGAGTGGCCTCAGGTAAAAGAGTTAGGTGTCGAGCTTGTGCAAGAGCACCAGAATAATATGATGGTAAGTGCTCAACATAACACCAAATTAGATCCTCATTATCCATTTGTCATCGGTGGAGATTTGTCGATGTGGGAGCATAAACCAGGAATATACATCCTTGGTTTATCTGAAGAAGTTCTTAAACAAATTGATTTCTGTACACGGAGAATGTTTAATCGCCTCATCATGGACAATGATGAAGAAGACACAGGTTTGCTATGTTTTATTGCAATGAATTATACTCCATCCAAACACTTCCAAGCCCATCTGTATTCAATTCAAAAACATAAATTTTATGTTATTTGTATGTTTTTCAGGCAAAGAAGAAGGGCAAGAGGGTGAACCTGATTACACAATTGCAAGGATGAGGGCTGCCAGCAACAACTGCACCCTCGGAGGCTGGAAGGTGCTCCTCATAACTGCCAGCTTATTTTTCACGCTTGCTCTTGTAGTTTGGTACTCCATCTCTCAGAAAAAGAAGCGACAGTGGTCCACAAGCCATCCATGAGTCTGTAATTTTACTTGATACTGACATATCTTGGGATTCCCTCCTTGCTATGTTTTCTGCCCTCAAAATATCGAAGTTCAAATGTATTCAACATCATCAAATATTGCATAAATATAGCACAAAAATACATCCAACATTATCGATACTTAAGAATTTTTCTTTCCTGCCACTGATTGCATAAAATCTCGTACCAAAGAAAATAAACAGATGGTTGTATGTATTCTACCAGTAAATAACCGGAGAAAAAAAATTGATTCTACACATATAAGGAAAGGACTTTGACATGGGCAATACCGGGCAAGAATCAAATTTTCGAATTAGGGGAAAACATTTCGGTACCAGGGAAAGCAAAAACATCCTATTTGCTTATAAATGTCAAATTTACATATATTAATTGTCATTTACAACAAAATCATGCTCGGCTCCCATTGAAAAATTCCGTAAATTACATAAAAATGGCTTGTTCCATTTTTAAAGTTACAAAAACACAAACACTTGAACAATAGAAGTTTAGGATCGACTAGTACAACAAATTGTTTGATTCAGCCTTGCAGATACAGATTGTTTGAATGAAACTTTCCTCTTGACTCAGACTTCATTACTTAAAAGTTGGTTAGATGAGTCCAAATTGTTTGAAAATCATGTTCATCCACTCTATATATCGATAGCAGCAAATTAATAAGGATACTGGACATCACTTGGGAGGATACAATCCTTAACAATTTCAAAATCCACACTTTTTATATGCAATTTGATTGCATGTGTTTTGAACTACAAGAAATCTTGTAGATTAGGTAAACCATATTGTTGTGTTCCTTCCGAGTGCAATATATGGTTAGTATAATAGCACAAGTAAGGGTGTCGAACCACAGGGACTGATTAGACCTCTATAAATTACTAGCCTTGAAAGAACCCTAACTAAACAATGACAATAACAAATCGAATGTAGGTTTTGTGCTGTTAATGAGAATAACTAAAAATGCAAGAAAAATGTAACAACGAATGATATGTTGATTGAGAAACGATGAGGATGGGTCCAGGGATTTCGAGTTCACCATTACAAAACCAATTCCATGTTTATAAAGTTAAACTTTATTCAATTACCAACCTGTTTCCAGAGTTCTTTTTACATATATATGATCAGCTATATGATGTGTGGTTTTGATCAAATTCTCCTAATCTACAACCTAATTGGGATGTTTAACTTCGGTTCCAAATTAAGAGTCATTAGCATGCAAGAAAACGTTAAAGAACCAAAGAAAATACATGGCAGGATGTTTGCATAGCATTCTCTTCATTCATTCATATGTCTACCAAGATTAAGCATGATGTTTACTATAATCTTGATCAAATGATCTATGTTGATGCACAAAATCAGCGGGGACTTTGGCACAACAGAAAGTATCAAGCTTGTGACCTTCACTAGATTGTTCCGGTCACTGGTGTTGGTAAGTATGTAAATGGACAGAGACAGGGAAGCAAA
>JADOBS010300413.1:0-10704 GCA_015708375.1 Cydonia oblonga | reverse complement strand
CATTGGGGTGAACCACGATAAAAGCCTTGTGTTCTTATGTGTTCTTCGTGTTCTTGAGCGTTTGTGCGGATTCACGGCCGGATTTACGTTGTTCCAAGACCGCCACGGTTTTGTGCATCAACAAAGAGCAACATGAATATGTATCAACTTAATCTCAATTCATGCATTTTTATCCATTCCAAAACGTACTAATGCACATTCATCTGTAGACTTTATATGCATGAACTTAATCTGAATGAAACACTGCGGTTTGATAAAATCATTGTAGTCATTTAAACTAAAATAATATGCACCGATAGACATTAACTACTGTTATCCTTATTGTCATAGCATAATTTTTCCGTACCACTTGAGACCGAATCTTATCACAAGAGATTAGGCAATACACAAACATTACTTCGTCCAAAACTTAAAATTTGAGAAAAGAAACCGAAATGAATTGGTAAGAGAGCTTCTTCAATATCCATTTTTACAATTGAATCACTAGATGGAGATAAGCCTTGTCAGTTACCTTAAGCTCATTCATAATGTTTATACAAGAAAACAAAGTATTTTAGAATATCAAACTTTCTTTGCACTTAATAAGTCTCCTTGTTATTAATCAAGTTCCACATGTTTGTTCTTTAGACGAGTTAAACAAAGTTCACTCAAAGTTTGTAAACTATTTAGTTCTTGAACAAAACTTTTAAGATGAAAACTCACTATAAAACTTTAGGAAAGACTTCAATGTAACAAAAAAAAATGATATAAGTCTAATCCTCAAAACTGGTTTTACCAGTTGAGGCAATTAGTGAATGTGAAGTCCACATTCTTTTTTAATTCTCCCACTTAGGCGAACACTCACTAGTCACTATTTTTTTTTTTGTTACTTCAAAAAAACTAATGCAAAACTATCAAACAAAGTTTTATTCAAACTACTTTTTGTTTACTCTTTCACGTTCAATTAATCTCAAACACGCATTTAACAAACTACGGACTTGTCTTTATATACAAAATATAGAACCACTATGTACAATTATAACCAAAATACACCCTAATTGAGGTAGCTAAAACTCCAAACATATAAACTTCTTAGTTAATTAACACACGCAGTCAATAAGATGATGAACATAATTTTAGGTTATTAATTTGGTTATCTTTAGACTTTTGCCAAACCTTAGGCAGTATGCATAAAAGGAAAACTAGGTGCATCTATATTGCAAGTTCCTTTACTGAAACTTCTCTATTATAGAGTTTATGCACCTTTATTCTAGAATCCAAAAAGTCTAATACTCATACGTGAATAGGTATAAATCCAACATAGATTCCAACTATATGTATACCTCAGCCAATTTTGATTATGCTTATGCTCAAAACTTTATGTATCAAAACTTACACTTAATATCTAATTATAACACGGGAATTTAGCGAAGAAACAAAAAATGAGATATATAGAACTTTACATGAGGTAAGATTAATCATGGTGGGATTCTAAATACTAGTCAGCTAGTAAACCCTTTATTATTCCAAAGAATTTATCATGCTTAAAAATACTTCTACATGTTAGTCAATGCATGATATAGATATTGTCTTGGTTAAAAATTCATACCATGCATTCTCTTCTTAAATTGGTCCCAGTCCAAAATTGTCTGAATGTAAATGAGTTCTTGATGGTACTGGAGAACAAAATACTCATAAAAATTGTTAACATCTTTTAACCCCATAACTATATAGTTTATAGTTTCGACACCTTTGGATGAAAAAATACTGATAACAATTTCTTTTGTTCATAATACTACCATAGCTATGTCTGAAATTCCTGTAGCCTTGCTTTCATATCTTTGTGATACGAGAAAACAAAACCTAAGTTAAACATATGCATATGATATATTTTTCCACTAGAATTCGAACCACGAAAATACAAAAAATTAAATCAAACCTCATTTGGAAGGGTTTCTTTCTCCACGTTATGAATTCTAATGCAATTCTGATCATTAGTTCTTTGATCATGTTCAGAAGTTACACATAAACAAGAAGGGCTTTAGCCAATACATGAATATGCAACATCTGATCTATTGATCGTGATCAGAGTGATGAAGCTAATAATGCAAACTGATAGGCATCTTCTAAATTTTTGTATGAGATGCTACATACAAGTGTGCAACTCTAATATAGTCTTACAGAAAATCCTATAACAAATGAAGCAAGAACACATATACAAAATAAATGTATTTGTATTAATGAGTTTAGGGTTACAATTTATGTTTTCAAAGTTTTCTTTGATTCGATCGCCGAAAATGTGTAGATGTGTGTTGTTGATCCGAGAGTCACGATGACTTGATCTCGGATGAACGGTTGCCATAAAGATTTGGCTTGTGGAGATGGAAGAACCACCACGGGTAGTAGTTTTTGATGATTCTTCAGGGATTTGATGAAGAACACGAAGAGTTTTCCGAGTTTTCTTGAGTGTTTGGGGAATTTAGATGCTTGAGAGTTTTAGGATTTCAGAGCTTTAGCGTCTGGACATGAATGATTATCTAGACCCCTTTCTTTGTCTTGGAGTCTTGTATTTATAAGGCTTTCCAAGCCTTGACTACGATTGAACTTGGGCTTGATTGTGGGTTTGATTAATTGACGAAAGAACCAGGACGTCATTTGTGGGTCGGTTCATGATTTGATTCCATGAATAAATATTTGATTTAATTAAATTAAAATCAAGTCATTCATTTCCGCCAAGTTGTTGACACGTGTCTTTCTTGATGACTCGTCCGATTTTGATGAGTCACATTCATGTGTACGATTTGTGAGACACATGCCGCATACCAAGTATACCCTAGCACGTCGAAACTTTAATACGTTGGTGAACATTTATTTCACCAAAATTTCGATGTCTACAAATGCCCCACTTCAAGGTGCGTCGTATACATGTGTTTGTCACGTGTAGAAGGTGCGTTTTGAAGTCCCTGCATATAGTGGATGTACTTTGATCACTGTGCTTTTAAGTCCTTCAATGTAGATGTCAATTTAAAGGCTGTTTTGTCTACAAATTTAGACTTCCTAGTATTACCCGTAGAATAATGTATGCTCAAGGATTCCTTCAACACCTCCAAGAGCTTGATCAAACCAACGCACGGTTTGTCTTGTAAATTACAACTACCTCACCTGACCATTAGGATTTATATATTTATCCTACAAGGAATAGGATTTATTTAATTAGTTTTTCTTTTTCTTATTTGTTTTAATTCGTTTATTTCTTATGCATGTTTCGTAAGGATTTCCCATTCTAATTAGGATTAAAGTTTCCTACTTTGGTTTTATTATTCCAACAAGGATTAGGAGTTGCTCGATGACTATATATATATATATATATCAGCCCTAGTTCCCTATTCCCTGCTATACGTCAAAGACAGATTAATATCAGTTTATTCATTCAGTACATTAAGTCTCAGTTCGTGTTCTCGGGTTTCAAGTTTTCGACGCCGCTTCCTTGAGGTTTCCGCTGCTGCGTTAGAGATAGGATGTCCATGGCTGTGTGTGGAAGAAAGAGGTCCTTCTTCAAAGAACAATGTCAAAAAATGAGTTTTTTGTATATTTCCAATTAGTTCTTTGTGTTTACAGCATGCGGCATTATATGAAGTAAAAAGAAACACAAGGGAAGGTACACGCCACCTTCTCCTTGATTTAAGGCCTAAACATATGGCTTTTGATTGATTACAAAGCATTCCTTGATTTAAGGAGATTTACATCAAGAAGTCGCCTAAACCCTAGTTTCTAGGAGTAGCAGCATGTTGCTGCAAAAAGGGCATCAACAACATGTTGCTGCAGGAATGACAGCCAATAAGACTTGCTGCTACTGAAAACTAGGGCTGTGGTTTTTTGTTCAAGACTCCCCCTCAAGTTGGATCCATAAGATTAGTGGAGCCAAGCTTGCCAAGAAGGCGCTGAAAGTGTGTAGCTGCCAATGCATTGGTAAACAAATCAGCCAATTGATCATGGCTACAGGTAAAGATAGTTTGAATAACTTTGGACTTGACTTGAGCGCGCACATAATGGTAATCTTCCTCAATATGCTTGCTACGTTCATGGAAGACCGGATTGGACACAATGTGCATCGTGGCTTGGTTGTCGCACATGAGGACATCGGTGCATTGCTAGTGAACCCCAAATAAAAAAGAATACCCTTGAGCCATATAAGTTCACACACGGTGGAGGCCATTGCACAGTATTCCGCCTTGACACTAGAGCGAGCAATGACGTTCTGTTTTTTGCTTTTCCAAGTGACCAAATTACCGCCAACAAAGTACAATAACCCATGGTTGACTTTCGATCAAGAGCGTTGCCCGCCCAATCTGCGTCCGTATAGCCTTGTATTTGAGTTGAACCATTACTCCTCATGAGAATACCACGCCCAATGGACCCCTTGAGATACCGTAGTATCCTTTTGACAACATGAAGATGTTTAACAGTGGGAGCGTGCATGAACTGGCTAATGAGACTCACAGCATAACTAATATTGGGCCGAGTAATAGTAAGATAAATAAGTTTACCAACTAACTGTTGATAGTAGCTTATGTGAGTGAGAAGTTCTCCATCTGTGTCCAGCTTAAGCTTGCAATCCAAGGGAGTAGTGGCTAGTTTGCAATCAACCATATCAACCTCTTAAAGAAGATCCAACACGTATTTTCTTTGATTAAAAAACAATCCATTATGGGAAGTTGCAATCTCAATGCCAAGAAAGTAGTTTAGCTTCCCAAGATCTTTGATAGCAAACCTTTGATGAAAGGACCGTTTGAGGGACACAATCTCGTCCATATTGTCTCCGGTTATGATAAGATCATCGACGTAAATTAACACCGCCAATTTACCCAATGAGCCCATTCGAATGAACAAAGATGAATCTGCGTTACTCCTGGAGAATCTCAGCTCTTCCAAAACTGAGCTTAACTTAGCGTACCATGCTCAAGGAGACTGTTTTAATCCATAAATGGCTTTGTGGAGTTTACAAACAAGGCCATTTTGGGAGGCTTGGGTTTGCCCCGGAGGCAATTGCATATATACTTCTTCTTCAAGTTCTCTATGCAAGATGGTGTTTTTCACGTCCATTTGGAATAGGAACCAACCTTGGTTGACTACCATAAAACGAAGAACCTGAACTATATTCATCTTGGCCACAGGCGCAAAAGTCTCCTTGTAGTCCACCCCGTACGTTTGAGTAAAACCCCAAGCCACCAATCGCGCTTTATAGCACTTAATAGAGCCGTCTGAATGGAATTTGAGCTTGTATACCCATTTACTGCCCACGACTTTCTTTCCACAAGGAAGATGAACAATACTCCAAGTGTGGTTGTCGTTAAGGGCTCGTAACTCATGGTCTGTAGCTTGTCTCCATTCGGTATGAAGGTTGGCTTCCTGAAATGTATTGGGCTAATGGTAGTTTGAGATGGTATTGAGAAATGCAAGGTTGGCGTATTCTTGGAGGATTTCTTCTAACTGGAGTGAGTCAACCTCTTGGTGGCTGAGAAGAGTTGTTATGGCCTCGTCATGAAACTGTGGCACATGGCAGGGACTTGAGGAATCAGGTGCATATTCAACAAAAAGTGAACGAGGCTCAGGAGTAGGAGCATGAGAGACATCAAATTGAAAATAGTCCAAGTTAATGTCCCCAATAAGATTAGGCAATGGAATCAGATCCTCCCAAGTCTCCCCCTTACTTGAACCTGTGGCTTCTTTGTAAAAAAAAAAAGGAATAGACTCCTCAAATTTTTCATCTCTAGACACCACAATTTTGTTGGTAATAGGATTGAAGCATTTATACCCTCTCTGAGTTGAAGAATATCCCAAGAACACACACTTAATTGATCGAGGACCCAACTTATCATGATGGGGTGCTTGAGCGTGCACAAAACATGTACATCAAAGCACTCTTAAATGTGACGAATCTATAGGTCGATTTTTAAGAACTTCATAGGGTGATTTAAACTCCAAAACTCGACTTGGAAACCGATTTATCAGATATGGGGCAGCGAGCACTCCTTGTGACCAAAACTTCTTGGGAATATTGATGTGAAGCATGAGGGAACATGTCTTCTCTAGGAGATCTTTATTTTTCCTCTCAGCCACCCCATTTTGTTGGGGCATTCCAACACAACTTGTTTGATGAAATATGCCATGCATCCTCAAATATTGTGGCATGTTGTTATACATATATTCGATGCCATTATCCGATCTTAATGTTTGAAGTTTGGAATCAAAGTGAGTTGTAACAAGGTTGTGAAAGTCTTTGAACATATTTACCACTTCACTTTTGAATTTCAAGAGATATAACCAAGTGATTCTTGTAAAATCATCAACAAATGCCACAAAATATTTATAGTCATCAAATGATTCGTTAATTGGACCCCAAATATGTCACACCGCGGACCCGAGGTCCGTGGAAAAATAACTCTGAATCTGAAACGTGAGCTAAAAACTAAATAAATAAAATAAAACTGAAATAACAGAGTGAAAAATAAAATTCCTCTTATAAAAATAAATCATGATCCTTACAAGGTATACAAAAATAATAAATTAAAATCCTTAAATTTATCCTCAATCACAACCTCAACTCTTCTAACACCTGTCTTGCCAAATAACTCATCTGTAAAATAATAGGTGAGGGGTGAGCAACAACCACCGTCGCACAGTGAGTAGAATATATAATATGTCAGTCAAGCTTGCCATTTTAATCACATTATAAAATAGAATAATAATATCAATGTTTTAGCCACATAATTCCATATCACATCGTCCCTTTATGTGTTCATTATATCCTTTTTAAATTGTAACTCACTACATGACCTCTGTTTGCCATCCTGCCCTAACGTCCCCGTGTGCAGTTTACATTTATCCCTCGGATTAATGCAACACCAAAGTTCTCATGCTCCATGAACATCTCAAACAGTTCACTAGTCAGATATATAATAATTCTAAAACTACTTCACAAAATCCAACATACTTGACTTAAAATAAGGAGATATTTAGAAGTACCTCAAGCCCCACGATATCTCATGGTTTTCATTTATCAAAAAATAAAAATATTTTGAAACACATTACATGAACCACTCACCTCGATAAACTAGACCTTGGCAAGACAACTCATCTACTAATGCCCATGTATCAAACCCTTGCTCCCTTTCTTTTTCTCTCTTTCTTTTTCCCTCTCTACCAATTTGCATGCACTGCATGCGAACCCTAGCATTCATCAGTGCACTCACGTTTGGAAAAATGATAACGCACTACTCCTACTTATAGTGAAATAGAACGGCTCCAAGACTTGATCAATAAGTCAAATACTAGTAAAATATATTATAAGTGAGGATAGGCTTAAAACTTGTTTGCAGGTGTCAAATGGAAGGCCAAAAAAGTGAACAATAGTCAGCAGCTATAGTACTCAGGTGGAAGCCTACACTTACGAAATACTGCCACCTCCTACTTGTAGCTTTAACCTCCAATTAACGACACCCACCTCAATGCCTATAGGTATCAATACTCACCAACTTAGAGTGCTGACAAGCACCTAAACAAGATAGCTACGAACCATATTATGCCACCACACAAATCATAGCTGCTAACACTCAACAAATAGAGTATTCGAAAAGCAGCTTACTTCTTCCTCTAGTCCTAGCATGTGCCACGTCCAAACTAAATCCACCTCATGCTAATTGAAATAAACATTTGCTTTGGGAGATATCTATGGAATACTACAACTTATAAATTAATATCTAATAATATAATCCTATGGCAGGTTGTTGTAGCTTAAGGATATCACGTGGAATTCTCATGTTAACTATAAACTTGCTTAGGAAAAATATATATTCGAAAGTACGGGTCCTTACAAAATATCCGACTAAAGGTTTACTAGCTCTAGACCACGAAGGATTAAATGGTAGTCTAGCGAATTTGGAAAAATTACAAGTGTCATACTTGATGAATGTTTGACACATAGTAGGAAATAACTAAGACAAAATAGGTGTGGACGGATGTGCTAGACGTTGATGCCACAAATGTGGGTCTTGGGGCTCTTTTGAATTTGAGGTTGCACTAACTTGAAGGCCTTTTGACAGTGAGTAATTTCTTGGCAAATAATAGAGACCATTAAGAAAGAAACCTTCACCAATCATCTTCCCGGTGACTAGGTCCTGAAAATTCACATTATTGGGTGAGAAAATTGCAAGACAATTTAATGTTTTGGTAATTTTTCCAATGGAAAGAAGTTGAAAAGGGAAGGCAGGGACGTATAGGGCTATGGACTCAACTTAGTTAGAAATTAACCTAATTTTTCCTCTACCCAAAACAAAAACTCCTTTTCCATTAGCAACAGAAACTTGAGATGACATTTTTTGAAATTTACGCAAGTTTGTTCTTTGGTTTGTCATGTGATCAATGGCACCTGAATCAATGATCCAACAGTCATGCACACTACTAGTATTTAGAGTAGTAGAAAAGGCATTAAAGATACCTGGTGCAGCTTCATGTGGCACACCATCAGCCTCTGCTAGGAACCTAGCAAACTTACCAAGCATCGCAAAATGGTTCTCGGATTCAGTCATTTTGCCTCTTCACCCTTTCCATTCCCTTTCTTGAGTTGAAGAAATGAAGCAAATTCATTTATTAGAGCAACCGGGTTTGAAGTGAAATCCAGCATCCCATCAGTGGCGACATGATTTGGAGTATATTCAACATGGTTTGCCTTATGACTGACTTTGTATGGTGAACTAGTAGTAGCCTTGTATGGTCCCTTAATGTCCTTGTTGAACTTTGTTTTAAGTTCTGGATGAAGTATCTAGCACCGATCCTTGGTATGACCAATTCCACAATAGCCAATTCCAAGACAATGATCACACTTCAAGTCAGGGCACCTACCTTTGTAAACCTTCACCTCAGGTGACTGGTAGTTCAAGGCATATGCTCGAGATTCTCGCATGATGACTTTGGTGTCTAACCCCATGACCTATCTTCTGACTTCTTCACGTTGAATGGTGGCACAAAAACTAGAGAACGACAAAAGCTCTGAATTCATCAAAATGTGACTTCTCAAGTCTTCATACTCTGAGCTCAAGCTTGCTAGTAGTTGAAAATTTTTGTCCTTCTCAGCTCTTTTTAACAACACTGTAGCATCTGTGGTATAAGATTGATAGACATCTAGCTCATTTCACATAGTGGTAAGGTCGCCAAGATGTTGCACGAATGACTTGTTTTCTTGTTGCAGAGAGGCAACGTCTCTCTTGAGTTGAAAGACACGAGCCAAGTTGTTTTGATTGCCATACATTTCCTTCACTTTGTTCCATAAATGTTGTGAAGAAGTAGAGTAGCTAAAAATTTTAGCAATTTTCCTTTCCATAGAATTTAGCAACCATGACATAACTAACTGATCCTTGCATAGCCATGCTTCATAATTTGGAGACGTAATTTTTGGTGCTTGAATGACCTCATTGATGAAGCCGAGCTTGGCCCTTCCACCAAGAGCCAAAGAAACTGCCCTCGACCAAGGAAGATAATTAAACTCATTCAACAAAACTAAACTGAGTCTTTGATTTGGGTTGATATCAACCTCAAAGTAATTTGTAGAAGGTGAGGCAAGAGTGCTCTCAGCTTCTTGATTGACTGATTTTCTTTTACCATATTGTTGGCTAAGAAGAGTGAAAAACCACAGTAAAAAAAGTTGCATAGTCAGGCCTAAGAAGGACACTGCTCTGATACCATGTGGAAAAATGAGTTTTTTTGTATATTTCCAATTAGTTATTTGTGTTTACAGCATGCGGCATTATATGAAGCAAAAAGAAACGCAAGGGAAGGTACACGCCACCTTCTCCTTGATTTAAGGCCTAAACATATAGTTTTTGACTGATTACAAAGCATTCCTTGATTTAAGGAGATTTACATCAAGAAGTCACCTAAACCCTAGTTTCTAGGAGCAGCAACATGTTGCTGCAGGAAAGACAGCCAATAAGACTTGCTGTTACTGAAAACTAGGGCTGTGGTTTTTCGTTCAAGAAACAATCTCCGGCCCTCACAAAGAGGCTCTGCTGTTCTTCTTCTACCTACTCTCCCATAAAACGCTTCTCTGCTCCATATCTTGTCGATCAACTTTGCTATCTTTTCCCTCACATGTACCCTAAGGTTCTTGAGAGAGCACTGCAAGAATGCGGTGACGATATGGACGCTGCCATCAAGAGGCTGCATGATCTTTGCCTAGAATCCGCGGAGGAAGCTTCCGCATCTGCTGAACGATAACCAGCTGATCTACTATAGCTAACGGCGGTGGTGTATTGGCAAATGATGAAGCTGCACCCTCTACTGAGAATGCATCAGTTGCAATAAGAAACCTGCCTACAGATGGCGCGGAATAGGTTGAATTGTTTGTAAGATAAATGATTAATGCTAACAGTGTGGATGATGCTAGGGCTCGTGCTGCTAAAGTTCTACAGGTGTTAGAAAAATGGATCATTGAACGTGCTGGTGCTGAGGCAGCACAAAGTTTCAAAAAAAACAAAAAAAAAATGATAATTTGGATGCGGTCTCTAATCCTTAACATTCTTTGATTAAAACCTTAATAGTACTCAAAGTTTGATCAAAGTCCCTTGACTTTGTACACCTCATTATATTACTATTAATATTTATATTTTTATAGTTTTGACATTAATTGTTTGATATTTTATGAGATTTATAATCCTATAAATTTAAAAT
>JADOBS010300412.1:0-10703 GCA_015708375.1 Cydonia oblonga | reverse complement strand
TAAGAGAGAGAGAGAGAGAGAGAGAGAGAGAGAGAGAGAGAGAGAGAGAGAGAGAGAAAGAGAGTGCCTCCATGCATACAAGTTTTTCTCCTTAAACTTTCATGACCTATTACTGTAGAAACCAGATCATAACATCATGCAAACCCTAATTTGCACGCATTAACAAGTCTACTGGCAGACCACTACTGTAGCGCCTAAATTAGAAAGAAACTTGAAAGGTTGGCAACTGGTAATGGCACTCGAAATCATGCGATGGAGACATGTAGGCCTAACACACCACACTTGCTGCTCAATATATTTGGTGCAAATATCAATCACAACTCAGCGGGCCATCGTTGGCTGTGGATATACATTTCTAAACCTATGTCAACAACTTCCAAATTGTTTCGTCACTCAAAGTTTTGAAGTTTTGTTACGAGGACAAAAGTTGACGGGTGCCAAACAAAAACGTTAGCGATATTCTTTCACTGGATTGAGAGGGCCAAGGCCATGAGAGATGGAACATCTTTTTCTTAGGGGCAGAGACGCAATGAGTGAATGTGCATGAGAAACCATAAACTCCTATCATCTCTGTGTCTGTGAAAGCGAAACATGCGTTAAAAAATGAACAACCAACTCTCTTTGTAACGAAAATCTTGACCTTTTCCAGGCATGGATTTGATTGCCAATGTTGGCATAGAGGAAAAGGAATATAAATGAAAAAGATTTGAAAACCTTGAATTTTAACAATAAGGACAAGCTTGGCAAAACTTTTGAGATTTCTTTTGGGCAAGTAGTTCCATACTTCTACCAAGAAGCTTGATGATGTATGATAGATTTTAGGTGATTCTATCCACATACTCATTTTTACTTTTCAAATATTTTTGTTAATTTATGTCTTTTGATATTCTTCCATTAATTTGTTCCAAAGGCCGGATGAGAAGTAGAAAGGATGTGTGAATAGCACACCCATAAATTTTAATGCGTTATTTGGTGCCTAGGATTGTATTGGACATGATAATTACTTGTTATTTAATTTTTATTGGAGCGAAAAAAAGGATGTCAACTTTTTAAAATTTGTTCGAGTTAAAATAGAAGATGAAGGACGCTATAAGTGGCGATTGAAACTTGGTCTCCAGTTTGGTGACTAGCTTTGTGGACTCTTGTAGCAACTTTGTTCATCTTGATGAAGGAAGGAGTTGCCGAGTTTGTAGGAGTTCTTATTAATCTAAGCCATAATCGTGGTCAACCATCAACGGTGGATGATGGTTGATCAAATAGTGGTGAAGAGATTTCTTGTACGGACAAATAGCAGATAGAGGAACACAAAAGTTTGGGGAGATTCTAACATACAATCGTAGATAAATTTCTTTCTTCGTATATTTCGCATCACATGATTGAAATGCAGAAAGAGTGAGATTTATCCTATACAAGACAAGTGAAAATCTTCGAAAAATTTGGACATTGGTATAATATGTGTACCTTAGAAAAACTGATACCAACTTTAGATACGAGGACGTAACTTTGAAATAGTATTTTTCATCGGCAAATTTTCCGTTCTTGCACTTACCCTTCATGAAAAAATACTCATTTTTTGGGTAAATTACATTAGACCTCCTCAAGTTTGGATGCAATTACAACCTCATACAACATCGCTAAAATATTTCAATTTCATCAAATTACTTATCATTTTATTCAATATAATAAATCTGTAAGAAAATCTATTAAATTAACCGTTAAGTAATAATGTTGCAAATATGAGATTTGTAGGTGCGAAAGAACAAGCACATTGTATTGATTAATTAACGAAGCTCATTTTGCATAATTGGTTAATTAAGGAAGTAGAACTTGAATTCGAACACAGGTGTTAAGGACAAACACATTATCTTTATTAATTAACATAACTTGGAATTTGTGGTTTTTGGCCTTTTATAAATGGCGAAAAACGTCACAATCACACATTTTAATATCTAGTCATTAGATGGTGATAGTACTAAATACATACAAGTGTTGTAGTCAAATCTCCGAATATCATGATTTGCACAACAATGAAGAGCTCCCCTTTACCTGAAGAACAAAGTTGTTTAACATTCAACTAGGCAATTCACTGTACACAAGGGATGATGACAGTTGAACCGCTGTACAAGATTCCGAGTTTCTCATGGCCAGACGAAAGTTCTGTCATCGGCCCAAGGCCGATTTTTGGCTCGACAGTTCGTAAAAAGTCCAAACATACCCGAACCATACTTTCTAAACCAAAGCCAACTGGTTTGCGTGTTGAAACGAACATTACTCTTTGCAGTCAAAATTTGTTTGATTTTTAAGTGTAATATAAGTTTTATTAACCTAGGCCAACTACGATGATCTTATAATTCCTTCTTCCTGATGAAACGACGTCGAGTGATCCGAATTCGGATAAAAGACTTTTCGGAGCCGGTTGTACTTTTGGACATCAAATTTATGAGCCTCCATGAGCCGCTGTTGCTTGGCCTTGAAGCGACGGTGGAAGAACCCTTGGAAAGTGGCCTCCGTCATGACCTAGTACTGTAGAAACCAGATCATAACATCATGCAAACCCTAATTTGCATGCATTAACGAGTCTACTGGCAGACCACTACTGCTGCGCCCAAATTATAAAGAAACTCGAAAGGTTTGCAACTGGTAATGGCACTCGAAATCATGCGATGGAGACATGTAGGCCTAACACATCACACTTGCTGCTCGATATAATTGCTGCAAATATCAATCATAACTCAGCGGGCCATCATTGGTTGTGGATATACATGTCTAAACCTATGTCAACAAATTCCAAATTGTTTCGTCACTCAAAGTTTTGATGTTTTGTTACGAGGACAAATGTCGACGGGCACCAAACACAAACCCTAGCGATATTCTTTCACTGGATTGAGAGGGCCAAGGCCATGAGAGATGGAACATCTTTTTCTTAGGGGTAGAGACGCAATGAGTGATTGTGCATGTAAAATCATAAACTCCTATCATCTCTGTGAAAGCGAAACGTGCGATGAAAATGAACAACCAACTTTCTCTGTAACAAAAAAATTGACCTTCCTCCACGCACGGATTTGATTGGCCAACGTTGGCATAGAGGAAAATGGTTGGATTTTTATTTGGTCTGTGGGAAGGAATATGTTGAAACTAGGGTTTTGTTTTCATTGAGCTGGGCCTCTTTTTGTATTTTTGGAGGCCCATAGATCGTCTTTCATCATCGCTAGCAAGTGCCCAACAACTTTGTAGATTTCTTTTGGGTGGCAGGTGGTACCATATTTCCACAAAGAAGCTTGATGATGTATGATAGATTTTAAGGCGTTGTTTGGTGCCTAGAATTGTATTGGATAAGCTAATTACTTACCGTATTTAATTAATATTGGAAAGTAAAATGGATGTTAATTTTTTAAAGTTTGTTCGAGTTAAAGGTAGAAGACTTATTACTTTACTAATGTCGATTGAAACTTAGGCCTCCAGTTTGGTGACTAGCTTTGTGGAGTATTGTAGCAACTTTGTTTTAACGTGGCTCTACATATTGATCAAGAAAGGAGTTGCCAAGTTTGTAGGAGTTGTTCTTAATAAACTAGCCAAGATCGTGGTCAACCATCAAAGGTGGATGAAAGTTGATCAAATAGCGGTGAAGAGGTTTTTTGTACGGAAAAAAACAGATAGAGCATCACCGAATATTGGCAAGATTCTAACATACAATCGTGGATAAATTTCTTTCTTCGTATATCTCGCATCACATAACTGAAATATAGAAGGAGTGAGATTTATCCTATATAAGACGAAACAAATATCTCCTAAAAATTTGGATAATGGTATAATCTATACCTTATAAAATCTGAAACTAACGTTAGTTACGTGGATGAGATTTTTTGGAAGAGTATATTTCAATAGGCATCCCGATTCTCATAAAGTGGAGAGCCTTGTTGGCTTGGAGTTGCCCGTTCAGTATTTTTCGGTATGCAAAACCTTCGTTGATGCACTTACCCTTCATTTCATCTATTTGACATTTTATTCAAGTGCTTCCCTAGTTCAAAAGACAAGATACCCTTCTCTAACCACTCTGACAACAATTCTAATTTTCAGACCGCGCAGGTGCTAAAGAACAAACACATTAGCGTAACTTAGATTGTGTAATTGGTTAATCAAGAAAATAGAACTCGAGTTTGAACACAGGTGTTAAAGAACAAACACATTAATTAACGTAGCTTGGATTTTTGTGGTTTTGGGCTCTTTATAAATGGCGAACAACGCCACAATCACGTAATTTAATATTTGACCATTAGAAAGTGATAGTACTAGATACATACAAGTATTGTAGTCAAATCTTCTAATACATGATTTGCAAAACAATTACAAGCTCCCTTTTAACATGAAGAGCAAAGTTGCTTAACATTCAACTAGGCAATTTACTGTACACAAGAGATGATGACAACTGAACCTCTGTACAAGATTTCGAGTTTCTCATCGCCAAACGCCGATTTTTGGCTCGACAGTTCGTAAAAAGTCCAAACATACACGAACCATACTTTCTAAACCAAAGCCAACTGGTTTGCTTGTTGAAACAAACATTACTCTTCGCAGTCAAAATTTGTTTGATTTTCAGGTCTAACATAAATAACCTAGGCCGACTACGATGATCCCATAACCATTCCTTCTTCGTGATGAAATGACGCTGAATGATCCGAATTCGGATAAAAGACTTTTCGGAGCTGGTTGTACCTTTGGACATCAAACTTATGAGCCTCCATGAGCCGTCGTTGCTTGGCTGTGAAGCGACGGTGGAAGAACCCTTGGAAGGTAGGCTCCGTCGATGTCCGGAGAAAGAAGGCGTAGCCCATGGTGAAGTGGATGGAGGTGACGAAGAAGCAAATGGACTCCATGACATCCCAGCTCAGCTCCCAGAAAGTGAGCCTCATGGCCCCGATCGTTTGAAATAACAAAAAACCCAGCCCACAGTAGAGCTCCCCTCGTACCAGGGTCCTGGCTTTTTGGTCAATTAACATCTTTCGAGTTTCCATCTGGTGCAGCTCTTTTCTTCTTGGATCGTTTGGGATGGGCATGGATTGTAAGATTATGCTCTCCATTGATTTATCCACCTGTAAAAAAAAAAAAAAAAAAAATAGACAAAAGGTTTGTCGGGCGTTACAAAAACGAGAACAACTTCTATGCATTGAGGTGATATAACAAACAAATCACGCAGTTTTACATGTCGTTGTATTACAAGACTGGAACACTCAGTATGTCTTATTTTCTAGATCCCAAAATCGGCGGCGATGCTCTCGTTATATGTAAGTTTCTTAGATATGTGTCAAACGGCCAAGGATAGTAAAGTTTTCTTCAACCCTCCGAGAGATTTTTCAGTATGACTGATACACGGAGTGGTACATCACGTGTCCTTAAATAAATGGTGAGATATGTGTGCTAAAAAGTTAATAACTTAAAAAATAAAATTTCTCACCATTCTTATTTAAGCACATGGTGTACTACTTGTATTCCCGTCACAACTAAAAATTTCTCCAACCCTCCACCTCAAGGTCAATTCCGTAATTTTATCAATCACAAACAACAACAGAAACAGAATCTACATAAAAGCGGGAAAGACTAAGAAGTTACCTGCTCCGGCCGGAGAAACACTACGTTTCGCAAAACGATAACGTTTAAGGACTCGTCCATCATCTTCGCGAACTCAGCACCTTGTTCTTCGCTCTCGCATCCTTCGCTGCAGATCCGAACGAACTCCGAATGCGAAATGGAAGTTTCCGGAATCTCCCTCAGCTTCGCCTTCAGCTTCTCCACCTGAGAAAGCCTCAGAATCTTCTTCGCGTTGCGGACCGAGATTCCGAACGGAAGCTCGGCGGTGGCGTCCCGATCTGGAGGCGGAGGGCGGAGACCGCCGAGACGGAGCTGATCACCGTTAATGTTGATGCCTCTCAGCTTTACCCGGAGCTTCTCCCAACCGGAACGGTCAGGAATTCCAGGAGGTTCGATGCCGACTGGCGGTGGAGGTCAGATATTCCCTATGGAAATTCACCTGGGCGGCATTCGGAGGCACGATGGTTTGGTGATCTGTCATAACCGACGACGGTGGGGCTAGGGACACTCTGGTGGCGCCAAATGTGCACTTAGCAAGCGCTTGACGGAGCGCCATGGACGATTGAGAAAGTAGAGAGAGAAAGTGAGAGCCCAGACGGTGTGTGTGAATGTGTCGAGTGTTGAGCGTTGAGAGTGAGCTGCTGTTATTTATATGCTGAGTGTCCGACGTAAGCGGAACTTGAAGATTGATAGTAAGTTGGTAACGTTTTGGGGACACGTCACAAATTTTTCTTTGCCAAATTCTTATTATAATTCTCTCGCTTAATACAATTTTTCTTCAACAGTACATAGCATTTGGTAATTGAAAGTAAACGATCGAACATTACAAAAATCAAATCTAACAACTAAAACATTATGATATTAAATGATACGTAGCATTAAAGCGACAACCGACCAACTTTTTACACTTATTTGCCCACTTGTCATTGCATTGCAATAATGTTTTCAGCATGCATATATGCCTAATCCAAAAACTGAAATCCAGTGGAAAGGAGATTCTTAACCATCCCAATAACTAAAGAGAAATCAATTCCACCAAAACAACCGATAAACAATTCAAGAAGCAAAACACCAGAAGAATCAAAATATGAAAGGACTTATAGGAGGAGGATGAAATAAGAATATTCAACCTTTCGAATTATATCCTTTTGCAAATTCTCTGAATATGAACAAAAGAAGGGAATCTTAAACAAATGGGAGTACCCTATGCATGGGAATCTCATTAGGGTTAAGAGAGTCAACTTCCTAACTTATTCATGTCCTTGTTTCAACGAATTGATGCATTCTTGCTCACCACTTTTAAGTGGTGGTAATACTCACCACCATACTTATTATTTAGGACGGTTAAATTTTGAGATTTGTGTTTATTCACTATACAGATATCAAAATATAAACTAATCCGACAATAATAAATAGGGTGGTGAGCACAAATATTCCTAAACCTATCTAGAGTTTGTCAAATATTTCTACTTTAGCCCCACTAGATAGGATTTTATTGTTGGGTATTTGCAAACAATGGAACTTTGGAACCCCACCCTAATCGACTGTGGTGATAGCCATTTTTTGGTGGCAAAACCATGCGGTTTTCCAACGAGTTTCACTAAGTCAGCTTTCTTTTTATTTTATTTCGCCCAGCGAGGTCCACATTAGTGACATATTGTTTGTTTTGGACGGAATATCGTCACGTTGTGTTATTATTTCATTCAAACTATAAAGTATGTACTTGTTTTTTATTTGAAAAAAGGCTAGAAATACCACATTTTGTATCATCTTTGTATATCACATGACGTCACAAATGATGTAAACATGCCACATTAATTAATAAACTTATCTCATATAAATGTTAATTATATATATTACTAATTTGTCACATGTGGTACACATATATGATCTATCTAACATTTTTTTTAGTGTGCCTAGCAATAGCATTACTCTTTTTATTAACATATAGTAGTATTAATCATAAGTCACTAATGCCATGTCAGCACCTATTAGCTTAAATGTTAAGGAAAACTAATGAAACAGACTTGAAAATTTTGAATTTTAATAATAAGGGCAAAATAAAGGGTAAAGTGAATAGTACCAAAATTGGTTTTTTAGTGGAAAAATATGGTTTTTCGTTAAAGTAAACAGTTCCGAGAGTTTTTCGACAAAAGGACAATGTTTGTGTACTTTCATAGGAGATTTGCTTGTCCCTTCACTTACGATTAACGAATTGTTACTGTCCAAACATCATAATCTGAATTATTCTTTCTCTTTAACATCATCTAAAGATCATAGATGCATTTAGAGCCATTCATATGCATAAAAATGTAGGGTTCATTCTAAGAATACTACTTGTTATCAAAACTGTTACTTTTTAACTTGATTTTTTGTAGATATAATGTTCACATGATGTACAGATGTGAAATGTACAAGAGCTTTCGTCCTTTCAAAACTTCACCTTTCTTTCTTCTTCTTGTGATTCTTTGCCTATGTTATGGTTATGAATTAGAAGTAAGACATAAACCATATGTTACCCACTCAAAATATAATGAGGCACTAAGTGATGAGTAAATTCCTGTCCAAAGTCTATTTCCTAGCTCAGACGTACGTGAGGGTGAAAAAGAAAACTAAGGAGAAAAGTGGGCTGATGCAATACCTTTGTGCCAATCATTGGACTTCGATTATTATGACTGGTGGCACAAAATTGACACACAATCCAAGGAGTTCATACTAAATTACTATGTGGAAAGCATATAGAAATACATATTGTTAACAAGCAGGATGTGGCCGTGGTGAACAAGAGCGTGGCGGCCGAGGTCAACAAGACATCGGCGGTCAATGCATATTCATCGTGCTGTCTATTTTACTTGTTACCAATGTCGCAGCCATCACAGCCTACATATATTACCTTGGTATCATGATTCTATTTGTGATTTAATTATAGTAGGAATCATCCATCGGTATAGGGCAAAAATCACTCTGAAGGTAGTCGAGTTTTTAGAATCAAATACTTTATGGAAGTAATAGATGTATTTTTATGGGCTTTAGGACGCTACTTACAGAATATCATCGACCTCGAATGCATAATTTGTCTCTTCACCCTACTAAACTGTTCCTATTACCTAATTTCTTTTATCCTATTTCTGAGACATACTACAGGTCTAACTTTTCTGGACTTTGCCCTAGGAATAAATGTCGTTATTTTAGTACATTTTATAAAATTGATTGACAGTGGCAAAAAACTTAAAGGTTACGAATATGGATTATTTGGTCTATCAATTACAACTTGCATTTTTGTGCTTTTGTTTAAAAGTCATCAGGAAACTGTGATAGAGAGGATTGATGATTCGCGGACCTTTTTTTTCTTTTTTTAGTCATTGTCTTCATTCCTATTAGGCAATTTGCGTATGGAATTGAGTGAAAATTAAGTATATTGCCGTTATAGTTTGGGTTGCCACTAAGTTCAATACTTGTTGGGTTGCCATCGATAACATTTTGTTTCGTGGTTTGTGGGCACAAACCGAGAATTAAAATTCGTAGCCCAACAAGAATTGAACTTAGCGACAACCCAAACTATAGCGGCAGTAGACTTAATTTTCATCCAATTCCAGATACGTTCAGCGAATTGCCTAGTAGGAATGAAGACAACAAATATGACTAGAAAAAAGAAAAAAGGGTCCGCGAATCGTCAATCCCCTCCATTACAGTTTCCTGTTGACTTTTAAACAAAAGCACAAAAATGCAAGTTGTAATTGATAGACCAAATAATCCATATTTGTAACCTTTAAATTTTTTGCCACTGTCAATCAATTTTATAAAATGTAGTAAAATAATGGCATTTATTCCTAGGGCAAACTCCAGAAAAGTTAGAGCGGCAGTATGTCTCATAAATAGGATAAAAGAAATTAGGTAATACGAACAGTTTAGTAGGGTGAAGAGATAAATTATGCATTGGGGCCGATGATATTCTGTAAATAGAGTCCTAAAGCTCATAAAAATACCTCTATTACTTCCCTGAAGTATTCGATTCTAAGAACTCAACTACCTTTGGGGTGATTTTTGCCCTATATCGATGGATAATTCCCACTATAATTAAATCCAAAATCACAAGTGGAATCATGATAAGAAGGTGATATACGACACCTGGAATAATTAAAATAAACGGCACGATTAATACGCATTGAAAGATATGGAATCAAACCGTCGCTGTGGTGAATCTGATTTCCCATTAATTCACTGGTTCAGCAATTGCTCCCCTTCTTGACCACTGTTGTCCACATATCAGAAAGGATCCTGAAAGAGTCCGCATACCATTAATCCTCCATTCGTTATTTTTGTGCTATGCTTTTTTTTTCACCAACTTTAATTTCTTATCACACTAGCAAATCTTATACATAGATCTTAAAATGAAATTACAGATTATGGAGTCTAGGATCAACAGAAGCTATTACAACATTTCAGATATGGGATACAATACCTTTTCATAGTCGGAAAATGACGCTAAGGCCTCTTGTGTTTGAGAAGGAAGTAAATCCTTGTAGGGACGAGAGTTAGAGGAATTGAGAAGGGAGAGAGAGTGAGGCGTGCAGATTACAGAATGAATTGGGAAAAGATGAGGGTCTCAAGGAAGTATGGAATGATTCAGAATTGGGAAGGTGGTATTGTTATTATATAGTGTTAGAGAAGCCAAAGGTTTTAAGGTTTTACGGTTTTCACGTCTCACGTTACCTGACTCTCACTTCCCAAATTAACCTTGTAATGACCTATGAATATCCGCTAAAATATGTTGGGTGATGACATAATTTGGCATGAGTGGTGGGGATATCTTGGTAAAAGAAAAAAGAAAACTTGGTAGGTTTTGCAATTAGTGTATAAGAGGTGAGGTTGGTGGGTGAGAGTAATGGGGTGTAATGACACTCATTTAAAGTTACCAAATCAATGCGTTTCGGGTTGGAAAAAGAGAGAAGAGATGGCTCGGCCTTGTCAGTTGTCACCAAATCAATGTTTTTTTTTTTTTGCGATTTTTGGCGTATGCGATCTCGAAGCATATAGAAACAAGTTTGACGGTTGGATCGTTTAAATTAGTTTCGTAGAATGCGTATCCCATCAAAACAATAGATTCACTAATACTT
>JADOBS010300411.1:0-10700 GCA_015708375.1 Cydonia oblonga | reverse complement strand
GATCAAGTATTTTTGTATGTAAATAGTGCTATACACAAAATTCTTTACAGTTTTCAATCCCGCAGCATCGCGGGCATCTCTTACTAGTACATAGCTATAGCTCAGAATGTCTAGCACATGAACGTGACGTCTGCGCATCTGGCAATATTTGTTGAAAACATCACTGAGACCGAGAAAGCAATATATGTGTGTTGACGCAATTTTCTTGGCATCAAACTATCAAAGGTGAATATTAATGGAGGGTATTTTGTTTCTTGATGGAGGTGGCAAGAATTAATCCTACCGCAAGTCTATATACATGTCAATCTCATATCAGAAAATTTAAAGGTTTTGTGATTCAAGTCACTTTTGTTGGCAATTAGCTTTAGAGCATGTTAGAAAAGAATCACCATCCCTACCTTCAAGGAATTAGATTGCTCAACTATTCGACCAGTAACTTGAATACCTCAAAACTCTTCTCTCCCTTTGTGAGAGTCTTTCTCTCCACCCCGTGAGAGCCTTTCAGCCTGTGTGCTGAGCTTTCTTTCAGATTTCATCTCCTCCGCCGTTGGCCCTTGCCATGGCCTGGGTCGATGGCTCTCGGTGGCCCTCCTATGGATTTGTCTTCGACGGCTTTGTTGCTCTCAATCTGTTGTAAATTTTTGTATGGTTTGGCAATAAATCTTTCGCTTTTACCAAAAAAAACAAAAAAACAAAAAACCTTCAAGGAATTAGATTAGGCGTTAAATTGTTGTAATTGATTGATTTGTATTTTTTCTTCCTTCAGTTGATCTGTAGGGATTCGTATATAAAGTTGACTCCTGCGGCTTTTTGGCAATTAAGTTTTTAGCAAATTTTATAGAACGGAACCTTAACTCTTTTTTATAATAGTGGTCTATTAGAGCAGGTAAAATTTTTTTTATAGAGATATTTTACTACAAAAAATATTATTCTTATTACATATTTGTATTATTATTCTAATAGAGATAGAATCCACATATATTGGTGAACATTACTTTTATTAGAGAAATGATACAAATACGTTGTTAGTTTATCATTACTATTACTTATTTTACTAAGATAACTGTTGATGGGATTTGGACCTGCCAATGGGAATGCGAATTGCCGTAATATATCTTACACACAAACGAAAAACAGAGGTTCGACTGAAGTCCAAACAGTCTAGCAAATTAATAGATGAACCATTCAAAATTGGTATTAATTTTTGTCAGGAATTATTATTGAGACTCTAGAAATTTAATTGTGCACTTTTTATAAGAGTATTTTTTTTTTAAATATAAAAAATTTGAAATACACAATTAGATATTTGAAGTGACAATAACAATCTCATTTTTGTAATCATTGTTGTTCGTGCATGAACTTTCTTTGTACATACCTAATTAGATCGAAAAAGAGTAATACTAGGGAAATTAAATTTAGAAACTAAACTTGTAAACTAAATGATATGTCACTAATAGGAATGAGCACGTTTATCAACGTTTAAGTAATAAATCAATCATCAACTTTTATGTCATTTAGTTTCTAAAATTTAGTCTACAAATTTAGTTTCATAGTATTATCCAATCGAAAAATTTTAGATTTAGAGACCATCCATAATGCACTTGGATTCATGTGATGTTAATATCATAATGTACACGTCTCTTTATATCAATTCTTATCAACTTCCAATTTTTTATTCTGAAAAAAACCCTACCAACAAACAAGTCTAGAAATCCTATCTGAACAACCAGCGGCGGCTATACTAGGTCAATTTTGATGGGTTGTGGTCTGTGCGTATGAGTCCATGACTATATGAGAGTGTTCAAAGTTCGAAGTTCAAACCAAGAAAGTATATGCAACCACCCAAAATATAATGTGAAAGTAAATATATATCCATTGCTTCGTGCTTGACCATATTAGCTTTCAACATTCGCAACAACCTGGTACTACGTCTTTGTATACCCTTCAGAGACCCTTTTGAGGGAGCTAGAGTGTTCAAATGGCAGCAAACATTAAATTTCTTTTTTTCTGTACGTAAAGGATTTCCAAGATTTGCACCAAAACTCACGTGAAATGGAACCAATTAATGGGGCATCATGGTGTTGGCATGTGGCACTCCTCTTTTATTTGCATTTTTTTCTTTAATATATGTTTCCTGATTTTATTTATTTACTTTAATACATAAAAGGAAGGGAGTGCATGAAGTGAAAATACAAAAATGTTATTCTTATCATCTATTTGTATTATCTTTTTTATAGAGATAAGACTCACATGTAATGCTGAACCTTATCTCTATTAGAGAAATGGTACAAATAAATACTAAGTATATCATTGCTGATGAAAATATGAGTGATTAGTTTGTTATCTTTAATTACTTAACAACTTATGAAAAAAATTCAGTGCTATAAAGAGAGTATTTTATTTTAATTTTAAATAACATCTTGAGGCTAGCTCAAGAGTCGAGGGAAGATGAGGCAATGAGTTAAGGTTATAATAATTTGATGGCTCGATTCTCTTTAATGTAACATTAATAAAGATGATAATTAATTTTTCTTATAAACATTTAAATTAAAGAATGTGAACACATACGAGAAACTTAACAATTGAATCGCCAAGTTAGACCAAGTCAGAGTTAAACGTAAGTATTTTATAATGGTAGGCTTGGTAGCTAGTAAGCCTTCATCAAAATTTTCAACTAAGATCGGACACACGTGTAATTAAAGATCAAATTTATAGGATATATAATATTAATTTGTATGACTATATATTACAAGAAGAATACATGTAAAAGCTATAAGCAAGTAGCACCTAGAAATAGCTAGACAACAACCGCAAAAACATTACAAATAATATATTGCATGGAAGAATGGGAATTATTTATGAGATTGTTCTTCTATTGATCAATCAGCATGCAAAATACTTCCATCCTCGAAATCCTTTGCACTTTTGATTACTCTACTTGTCTAGTCTTTTGAGTTTTAACATTTAACCAACTGTTTGGCGTGCATGTGAAATGCATAGACTTTCCCACGAAATTTTTTGGACTTTTCAAAATCTTCTAATTTGCAACACCCCCTTCACATTTGACTGTGTTCATCTGCATGTGCAAATGCAGCCATTCTGTCATTATTCTTTCCTACAAGCTTTTTTGTCTTGAGACATTCTCTCTCCCAATCTGTCTTATAAACCACTGTTAATATGGACACCACACATGTAATCTGAGCCGCTAGAAGTCCATAACAAAGCCCTTGAAACCCTAACCTCCACACAAACGTCAAGACTATTGCCACAGGCGTACCCACCATGTAAAATGAGTAAAAGTTAATCCATGCCCCAATGCCCGGCCTAGCACTTCCTCTCAAAATCCCACAACTTGTAGTTTGTGGACAATTAGCAATCTCACATAGTCCAATAATTGGTAGCACACTCATTGTTAGCTCCAAAACCTCACCATCATTTGTGAAGATTCTCCCCCACGCTCCTCTCCCTAGAGTGGCCAATGACAAGCCCAACAATGAGCTCACTAGTGCCATCCCCACTGCCACCACTGCCGCTAAACGTGCCTTTTCAGGTTGGCCTGCCCCTAGCTCGTTGCCTACTCGTGTAGACACTGATGCACTTAGTGCCGCTGGTAATGTGTACATGAGAGATGTAGTTTGTATCACTATGGCTGATGCTGCTAGGGCAATGTGAGGTTTGTGAAGGTAACCAGTTAGAATTGTCATGAACTCGTACCACCACCATTCTAAGCACACTCCTAGGCAACTTTGGAAAGCAAGTCGAATTAGCATCCTCCATTCGTCAGCTCCTAGCGTTTTCCTCAACGAAAGTGGTACTATTTTTTTGGGTAATAATGGTTGGGACAATAATTGTGTTGTATCGTACTTAGTAGTGGGTTCACACTGGTCCGTTACCAAACAATAAATATATTTTTTTGCGACATGGGCGTAGACCACATAGCCCAAAAGAAAAAATAGAGTGATAAAGTTGGTAAGAGAAGTGGAAATTGCTATTCCTTTGACCCCAAGGGAAAGATTGAAGGTTAAGAAGATTGTGAGAGGAATGTGTAGAATGATTGCTAGTAAAGTGGACCACATCAATGGCCATGTTGTGCTTTGACTACGTAAAAAAATACGTATGGGATGAAGAAGGCTATTGGCAAGAAGATCAGGGATGGCAAATTGGCAATACAAACTAGCAATCTTTGTTATATCTTGGTTTTGATGGAGGAGGAGCATGAAAGGTTCAAGATTGGCCCAAAGAAAAGCAATAGGAAGAGAAGTGAGAAGCAATAAGAGAATGGTTCTTTGTAAAGTGTGTAAAGCTATGGAGAAGTTCTGTGAACCAAAAGCTTGGCTGCATAGAGGCTCCATACCCATGGCCAGGCCAGAGAGGACTGAGTAGCCAGTGATGTTGGTGAAGCCAATGGCTAAAGCCCCACCTGCTAGCTCAAGACTTCCAAGCCTTCCCATGCATACAACTAGGACCATGTTTTTGAGGTAACCCACTAAACTCATGGCCGCAATTGGGAAGCCAATATTTGTCGTTCTGTGAAGTTCTTCCACCACCTAGAACATGTTCAAAATTGGAAAAGATAAAAAAATTGATTAAAAAAAAAATAATAGAAGTTAATTAATGATACTATGCGATGAAGAAAATTCTTTGAATGTTTGTGGGATTTTGTACCTCTGGCATTGTCGGGCACTTTTGGGATGGCTCTGCTGCTTCAACCATGATCTTTGTTTCTTTTGCCTTGTTTCTAGCTTGCTTGTTTAATTCCGTGTGTTATGAGAGACAGAGAGGAATCGGAGAAAGAGGGGCAACTGTCTTGGGAAATTAATGAATGTACGTGCAAGGTATTTATAAGGATGGATATATGGGAGTTCTGCCGGTGAGATTGATCGAGTTTTCTTTTGTTCTCCGGTAGTTACCTATAGTTATCTCTCAAAAGTTACAACTTTTTGATAGGGCACTTTAACAATTGTTTCAGAGCAGTAAAGTTGGTTAGAGTATATATGCGTGTTCTTCTTTTGCATTAAAGTTAAATTTTTCTCCTTCTAGTGTAGATGATATAGCCTAGAATATCACTTATATTAAAAAAAAATTACTTAAAACTACGCGATTCTTTTATGAGCAATTTTTTGGCATACCCAGAATACGGCTATGTACGTGGAGTTATTGTTATATCAAATAGGTGGACTTGGTTTTTTTTTTTTAATTTTTTTTTTAAATTTATATTCATATAAGCGAGTCATGTTGAGAATGAATCCCACGTTGATGAGATAAGAGACCTTGTATGTGCTTATAAGTAGTTGTGCTACCAATTGGGTTTATGGTGGAACCTTAACTTTTTTCATGGTATCAGAGCAGGTTGTCGCGTGTGCGAAGTCCAACGGCCACACGTGCTCCACGTCACTTGAGTTATATTGTTCACGTGTTAGGTTTGAAATTCCTCACGTGTTGGGCTTGAAATTCGTCACATTGATAAGAGGAGGGATCTTGCATGTGCTTTTTAAGTAGTTGAGTTTCTCCCCATATTGCCAATTGATTTTATGATGAAACCTTAACTTTCTTCAGGACATATCAACTCTATCATCCAATTTTATCATAACATGTAAAATAGTACAACGAGTGACTTCTGCTACCATACAAGTTTCTCATGATTCTGTAACCCTTAATTTGGCCTCACTTGAGTCACACACTTAAAACAATTTGTATTGAGTGATGGGAAAGCATGTCTGGCCTCTTGGGTCCAATATTTTTTTTAAAACTATTATATATGCAAATTTTCATGTTCCGTAGAGAATACTATCAAACACCTTCGGCTATAAGTTAAGAATATGAGATAATTATATATTGATACCGATTTACAGTACTTGATACATTATTGATCACTAAATATCAAACTATTGAAAAGTCCTTAATACTCGATCGGTGCAAAACAATTGATACTTTTTCCTTAAGAACATATTGAGGTACACAATACCAAACATTGGAAGGTAGAGGGATATGGACCGAATGAAAATAGGCATGCACATGAACCTTGTTTAAACCGTGTGAATATTTAAGCAGTAATCGTGCTCTCATGTCATACCCACGCCCCTATTGTTTTAAGCACATTTGTCAGTTTTCAAAATAAACAAGAACATATCCACCATCTCTCTCAGTACAAACCAAACACCAGTCTTTATACTGCTCGATTCTTTATTCACGTGAGGCAATTTGGTGACTGTCAATGTCTTTCTATTTCCTACATTCTTATTTATTAATATCCTCAATATTACTTTTCAAGTCTTTCTACTAAAATCTATTCATTATTTACAAATATTGCTAAAGTTCATATCCTCTTTGCAGTGCTATGTACTTTTAGGTTTATCACAAGTACACACTTTCGTCCGTCCCAAAAAAAAAAGGGCACGAAGTAGTCACAATTTTATTCAACTTTCATCCATGAAACTCAGTATTTGTAATATTTTCAAGCAACAAGATGAAGACTGTGTGTCACTAACCTTACACGCATATTTATTTAGCAAGTACTTAAATTCGGTATCAACACAAAAACATATACACGTAGAGAAGCCTACTTCCTAAAGCAAGCATTTTGTAATTAACTAACGATTGAAACCATACAAAACATAATTCCCACGAGGGCACCACCATATATCGCTTGTCATAAGAGCCTAACCGAATGAGGCACGAACCTGATACATCTATTCATCAAGAAACTTTTAGCTAGTTTAATTTGATTCTAATTAGATTTCTTTAAGGAAACTCATAATTTGTACCTTTTTTTGATGAATTGTTAGTGTATAATTAGGTCACTTCCTTCTTCAATCTCCTATCACATGGCCCCAATGAAGTTAATTGGTGCACAAGGTGGCCTTCACGTGCACATGTGTTACTTAGAGAGTATATAGAAAATTTAGGTAGTGATGGAAGCATTTTCTTTTGCGTCACATGCATTATCAACATGTGTTTCAATATAAACCAAACCATGAGAGGGAAGCGGACCAAACAAGCCAAACCTCCACCTTTCTTCTTGAAGCACACAGCTTGTTTATTAAAGTTACTACAACCAACCCTCCTTTCTGTATCAACTAGCTCTTAGTCTCTTCTGTTGCATGCTCTAGGTTTGATAGTTAGCTAAGGAAAAACAAAAGGATCTTGGTTATTACTTACCCCAAAAAAAAGGTTGGCTGAATAAAACTTATGTTTTTAAGGGCCGTTTGATATCCTATTAAAAAAAAATCATCAATTTTGAAAATATTTCTTAAGATCATCTCTTAATATAATTTTATATAAGATTTAAAAACTTGTGTAGTGTGAAATTCAAAATTACCTTCTTAACAATTAAAAAGAAAAAAGAAAAAGACCCCACTCCCTTTATCCTCGACCTCCCCCCTCCCATTCCCCTTCCCCTTCCCCTACGCTCCCTTTCTATCTCCTAATCCTTATCTCCATGGTCAAACGTGGCAAGCACTTAACAAAAATACCCGAAATAAACCAAAAATTTGTAAGTAAACCGCTTGTAGATACAGTTCTCTAGAACTTCAAGGACGAGTTTGTATATTGAGTGGTCAACACGACGTTTCGATGCTGAAAATGACAGATTTGGAGAAACCGATCTCAGCGGCGAAGTGGAGGATCCGCCAGAGGAAGGCATAGGGAAACAATTCAGACGAAGAAGGGTGTTAGGTAGGCCTGGCAATTTCTTACCTAACCCATTAACTTGACACGAAAATAACAAATTGTAGGTTAACTGATTAACGAGTCGGGTCATTATTGGTTCACATGTTAATAACCTATTAAGATAATAGGTATGACACAAAAACGACACGACACAACCAATTTGCCAGGTCTAGACATCAAGTATAACAATTTCTTATATAACCCATTAACCTAACACGAAACGATACAAAAATAACCGGTTAACTCGTTAATGAGTCATATCATTATCAAATCACTTATGAAGAATCCGTTAAGATAACGGGTTTGATATGACACGACAACATGACCAGTTTGCCAGTTCAGGTGTTAGGGTTGGCTTGAAATTGGGTTGCATAAGGTTTGTGGCGAGGGCGAATGGAAGCAGAGACAAGGAAAGGGAGCTTGTTGGCGCTTTTAATGTTGGTTGTGATATTGGGAGAAAAAAGATTGCACGGAAAAAAAATCTAAAAACACACATTATCTATTTTTAAGTAATAAGTTATAGTTTTGAGTTATACTTGAGTTTGGATTTTAAGAATAAGCTTGCCAAATGCAAATTTTCGGTTTAGAATTCAAAAATTGTCTCTGAGTTTAAAACAATGAATCCGAGTTCAATACAAAACATGCTTTAAGTTTCTTGATCGAACTAGATATAATCATCTACAGGATTCCTTTATGTATTTTTTTTTTAATATGGGGTTGCATTCTTAGTGTTCTAAAAGGGGCCGCCTAGGACTGCCTAAGTGTTATAGGCAGTTGGCTACTGTCACGTTTAATTCCTAGGCGTTTAAAATTTAAAAAAAAAGTTAGGGCGCTCTGACCCGCCTAGGCGAGCATAGGTGGGCTAGGGGTTTTGTGACTTTTTTTACTTTATTAGGAAAATAATTTATGGTTACAACTCTCATTTACATAGAAAATAAGTAACTTCTATTTTGCATTTTATCTTATCAATAAATTGTAGAGATTTGTAGAATACTTGGATGAATATTCATTATGTTTATTTCCCATATTTTCAATAACATTACAGTATATTATAATTTATATATCATTCTATTTTGTAGTTTATATTTTTCAATACAATTATGTGTTATTTAAGTATAAATAGACTATATATAAAACCAAATTCCCGCTAGTTCCATACCCGCCGCCCGACTACCACCACTACTATCACCTCGCGATTTTTAGAACATTTTGCATTCTTCAACATGGGTTATAGCTCGTATCAGTCTCCAGAGAAAAGATACATTGTTTACTTTTTAGAGAACTACCTTACCTTTGTAGACCTTGAGCTCTCTTAAAGTGTTTCTTTATCTGACAATGTTATTTCTTGAGAGAAAAACAAAAAACTTGTTCAACAGTTTCCCTTTTACTTCTTTAGTTTTTACGATTGTCATGTAGTAATGTTCGGAGCAAAGATATTATTGTCATGTTCTGATCTCGAGATACGTTTATAATCAACATGATGATTTGTACCAGTATCATAGATATACAAATAAAACATAGTGAATTCATTAGAACTCTGACATATATACAATATACACCAAAGATTCAACGAATTAACAATTTATGGTAAACCCTACTTGAATAGGCGAACTATTCCCCCGGTACCTCTACGCTACTACTCGAAGTTCTTCACGGTTTTGTTAAAGTGGGACTCACTTAATTAGTACATAAGTGGATTTAAGCATCTCATGGCCTATATATGTTTATTGATATTGTATACATAGAATAACTTTATTATTCTCATAATTTTATTCATGACTGTTACTATATATTCCTCGTTCTCCATCTTGAAATGCTTGTCTTACTACCAAATTAATCGATATTAAGAATCATCACCACCAATGAAATTAATTTTTTTGGGTGACACTTTGCATGGACACATGCATGTGCGTCTAGTTACACCAAATGACTAAAGCAATACCTTCTTCCATTTACAATTATTACACCCACCTTTCAATAATATTCGTGTCGACGGATCATTGCATTTCAATCACATATCTTCGAAAAGATGGGATTTTTTCAGGTCCCCAGTTGATCGACCTGGATGGGATTTTTTGCCTTCAAATATTCTTAGCCAATGTTCATTCAATCTCGTGGGGGTGGTTGTTACTTGTTAGGGAAAATGACACTACCAGAAAATAAGGTATATATGCCTTACAAAATTTTGTTTGACGAATCAAATTTCATCGAGGAAAGGGACTTTATCCCACAGATTTTTTAGTTGGTAGGGTAAAGATGGTCAACATTTAGGGTTTATTCAAAATCTTTACATGGCGAAGGTGATCGTAGGGCAAGTCACAATTCATTTTGCAAAATTTTGGAGCAAAGAGAGAAAAATGACACGTAATATTTGACAGTTTACCTGACAAATCTAGTCTTTGTTGGCTATGTTGGCTTTACCCGACAACAATGTTTGTCGGCTAAGTTCTACTATTGGTGGTTAAAGGCTCACAATGACGTTTAATAAATTTCCACCAACACAACCTTTGCTCAGCATTTTCGTTGCACTTGCCCTACCGAGATGAATCGACAACTTTCGGTAAGTATGCAATAACTTTCTTAATTTATTATTATTTTTTTCTTTTACTTACTTTATGTGGTTTTAACTATGAGACGAGCGGGACAAGGTTTGTCTCGATTACATAAACCGGATGTGGAGTGACCGATATTAAGGAGTGGAAGTGCGAGCTGCACAAATACTAAAACATTTTTCTGACGCCTGAGGTAGCTTTTACATAACCACCCAAGGAGTTTGTGGAGAAGGTGGACGAATGGTAGTGGTTGTTCATTCATTTTCAAAGTGAAAAATTTCAGGTAATTAAATTTTAGTTCAATTTTATATATTTTTTGCTAAGTTTAATTAAATTTCTTTTAATGGACGGAAAAAATTGGTGGCAAATAAAGGTAACGAAAGAAGAAGCTGTCCTTCACCACTCTGGGGAGCATTTCTCTGAGGTGGAGGTTTTTTTTTTTTTTTTTTTTTTTTGTTGGGGTGGGGGGGGGGGGGACAT
>JADOBS010300410.1:0-10698 GCA_015708375.1 Cydonia oblonga | reverse complement strand
GCCACATAACCCTTTCCAATAAACATCCCACCCTTGGTAAGTACAAATTTGTTGGATTCCATTACAAGTTTAAAGCCCTTAGCAATCAGAATAGGTCCAGAAACCAAGTTCCTCCTTATTTCAGGAACATGCAGCACATTCAGCAGGGTGAGACTCTTTCCAGATGTGAATTTGAGCACCACTTTTCCTTTGCCCTCCACCGCAGATGAGGCAGAATTACCCATATATAGCTTTTCTCCAGGGGTAGCAGGATGGTATTCAGTGAACTGATTTTTGTCAACGCAAATGTGCTTGGTAGCACCAGTATCCATTAGTCATTCACCCACATTCGAGACCATGTTGACCTCGGACGCAACAGCAGCCAATTCTTCATCAGTGGTTGCCATGTTAGCATGGTTGTTGTTGTTTCCGTTGGCATGATTTCCATCCTTGTGATGAAATCAATCTGGTGCCTTATGACTAGATTTACCACACACATAGCATGCGCCTTTAATCTTCTTTAGATTCTTGCATTTGGGAGCAAAGGAAGATTGTACAAACTGCTTGGTTTTCAGAGCCTTATTCTTCTTCGGCTTGGCCTTGGAGCTTCCTCCCTCAACATAATTTGCATTGGCTTCAATGACAGTAAACCCTCCAGAACGGTCTACCTTTCTGTGGTCTTCTTCCACTCTTAGCCTCATAATCAAATCTTCCATATTCATCTCACGATGCTTGTGCTTGAGATAAATTTTGAAGTCGTTCCTGGAAGTTGGCAATTTGTCGATTATCGCCCCAACTTGGAAATGCTCATTGATCTCGCATCCCTTAAAGTGTAGTTAATAGATCAATTTCTGGATTTCTTTGACCTGAGATACAATAGATTTCGAATCCACCATAGTATATTTGAGAAACTTACCGATAACAAATTTCTTTGAACCGGCATCAATAATCTTATACTTTTTCTCTAGGGATTCCCATAACTCCTTTGCAGTCTTGCATATAGAATAAATGTCGTAGAGATTGTCATCCAAACTATTCAGAATATAGTTCCTACAACAAAACTCAGAATGATTCCAAGCTTCAATTAACATGACAGTCTCTTTCGTCATTGGATTCTCATTAGACTTCGAAGCTTCTTCCTTGACAACATGAGCGAGATTCATGGTTGTCAGGAAGAACAACATCTTCTGTTTCCATCTCTTGAAGTCCAGCTCTTTGAACTTCTCAGGCTTTTCAGAGTACTTTGGCATAACGCCATTCACAGTCACAGATTGTTGATCCACAACTTTATGTTTCAAGATTGTTGGATAAATGTCAACAAAATGTGATAAACTTATATATGCTAATAAATGATAAATACGACTAAATATTGAACAGAGTATGAATAACGAAATAATATTAAACAGAAAAATTGAAGATCGAGGCTTGCATACCGCAATATCCTTGAAACAAAAATTCCATCCCTACTCAGTGCTTATAGTTCTACGGATGTCTGCTTCACCAGGATTCAAAGATCTATGTCAGGAATTCCAGCACCGGAAAAATTAACTTCTAGCGAATTTCTATGTGGTTCTCTCAGAAAGGATGTCTATGATTGTAGAAGAAGAATGTTTATTTTCTATTTCTAAATGCCATGCAGATGGAAGTATATATAGTAGATGGATGCATGTTTGCAACAGGTATGAGAATGAGATGTGTCTGTTAGGAGACCTCTTCTCCAGATGGGTGTTTTGCTCTATGTTCTTTCTAAACTCTTCAGATTTCATCTAAAAGGATGAGTCTGTTGGTAAAAAAAAAATACTTAATTAAATTAAAAATAATTAATTAAATTCGAAAATAATTAATTAAATAAATTATCTTCTCCAGGACCCATCTTTTGATAATTAATTATATATTAATTATCAATTAATTATTACACCCCAACGGTGAGCCCAATTTTATTCTCAAGTTCCATTACTCCAATCACTTTCTATAAGGGACAAAGCCTTATAGAGTGAGGAAACCTTTTGGGAATGGCCAATGTGGAACAATGAAATTTCCACTCAAAATTTCCAACAATACCCCACATTTGAGTTGAAATTTCATTCAAACTCCAACATAAATTTCGTTACATACAAATGATGCATCACATAGCTCTATGTGGCTTATGACTCATCACAAATGGGCAAGTCATCAATGACATGTGGCACAAATCAAGCAAAGGAAAAATAAAACTTCCCCAAAATTAAACAAAAGTGGGGAGGGGGATCTCTCCTTAAAATCAGCAAAGGGTCCAAATTGCTCTCAAAATCAGAAAGAAAGTTAAAACATCTTTACAAAACAAGCAATAATTAAAGATTGCTCACAAAATAGGCAAGGAAGCCCTATAATTTGGTCAAGCAAGGGAAAGTGGCTGAAATTAAGACACAAAACATGCCTGAATTCTCCCATGGATGAATCAAGACACAAATCAAAGCCAAATCGATCCAAAGGCAAGCTTTGAGAAGTCCACAAATACAAGGTCCCAAGACAAGCATAAAGTCGACAATTTCTACATTGAAGGGCCGAAATTCTCACAAAATGAGAACCTCTGCCAAATCTTTGAAGACTAATATGTTGCCAAAAATCTATTCAAAGACCGCACAACCAAAGCCGAAGCTTTCTTTCGACCAATGCCGAAGCATTCCATTGAAGAATCAACAAGCATTTGTGCCGATTCTTTCAAGACTTTGCTGCAAGCTCAAAACTTGTAACGACGTTCGATTCAGGATCAAGTTGCCAAGACCCTTGAATCAACGAAATCCTACATCAACACTACCTTTGTTGCAGCCCTAAACCTGAGGTAAAGACCATCCGCACATTGTTTCAGGCTCAAAACTTGAAGCAATCGATCGATCGTTCGTCCGAGATTAAGTCATTTCGACCCTTGGATGAACAATCTACACATCTACATCAAATTTGAAGACTGCATCAGAGGAAAGCTGTAAACAGAGATTGTAACCCTACAAATTTGTCAATACAAATCTACTTTGTACATGTGTTCGTGTTTTATTCATTACAAAATTTTCATGTTTACAAATTTGGAGCGCCCAATGGGACATCTCTGCTCTCATCTTTATCTTCAAATCCACAAGAAACACACATGGAATCAAGAAAGGATCAAGCTATTCTCTTAACCAATGCGAAGAACAAGAACATCCTTGCCGCAAGTGGTGGCACTTTGGGCGTCACAACTCTAAGCACGGCAAAAACTTTCTTTGTCGTGCTTTCCACCCCTACATCAACTTTACCGAGGAAGCAAAAGCACTCGAGACACGAGCCTGTGATCACCTTGGCCTCACTAAGGGCGCCAAGGGAGGAAAGCCTGAGGAGGTACTCCGAGTCTTTGACTTCTGATGCCGACTCAAGCAGCAGCTTGTTTCCTATGGCCATGCAAGTCATGACTACTGTTGTGACTTCCATTGAGGAGCAGTTGGCACAAATGAGTGAAGCAATCGCGAGGCTGACAATGATCATGGAGGAAAAAGACTTGCAGATTGCTACACTCTTCAACCGTCTGGAGGCGTAGCACGACGAGAAAACTGACCCAAAGGTTAATCCACCAAAGGAGGAAACTGACGAAAAAGATGAACCTCTGGTAGAGAAAGCCGAGAAGAAGTTGGAGGTGGACCGAGCTACCACGCTCATGGGATCTCTTTCTATCCAACAACTGCAAGAGATGATCATAAACACCATCAAAGCACAGTACGAAGGAAGCTCACATGACTCCGTGTTGTACTCAAAGCCATACTCTAAGAAGATTGATGCCTTGAAGATGCCAATGGGTTATCAACCACCCAAATTCTTGTTCGATGGAAAAGGTTATCTTAAGTAACATATTGCCTATTTCATTGAAACCTGTAAGAATGCTGGGATGGAAGGAGACTACCTCTTCACATAGTTCGTGTGCTCGCTAAAAGGTAACACCTTTGACTAGTACACCTACCTCGAGCCTAAGTCCATCAATAGCTGGGATCAGCTTGAAAGGGAGTTCCTTAACCACTTCTACAACATCCATCGCACCGTAAGCATGTTGGAGCTGACAAGTAAGAAGCAGTGGAAAGATGAACATGTCGTCGACTAGATCAATAGATGGCGTTCATTAAGTCTAGATTGCAAAGATCAACATTTTGAAACCTCCGTCATTGAGATGTGTGTTCCAGGCATGCATTAGGGGCCACATTACATCATCCAAGGCATAAAACCAAGAACTTTTGAAGAATTAGGAACTCGATCCCATGACATTGAATTGAGTATAGCCAATTATGGGAAGAAAAAGCCGATCACCGACTTTAAAAAGGATAACATGTTCACTCCAAAGGTAGGTAACACTGGGAAAAAGCCCACCAAGGAAGCTTTTGCCGTCTATACTACCCCCATCAAGACCTCCATCGCGCTCGTGAAGATCTCTTTCAAAAGCAAAACAAAGGAGATGAAAGGTGAGCCTTCTCGCACCCAAGATAGGTAGAAAAACACCTTGAGGGAACTGAAGCAGAAAACGTACACTTTTCGTGACTCTAACGTGGCTGCAATGTTAAACAACTTGTTGAAAAATAAGGTAACTAAGTTATTTGAATGCAAGCGCCCCCAAAGAGATGAATCGCGTTAACGATCCTAGGTACTGCAAGTATCATCGTATCGTGAGTCATCCTGTAGGCAAGTCCTTCGTCCTCAAGAAGCTCATCATGAAGCTAGCATAGGAAGGGCAAATTGAACTCGACCTGGAAGACATGGCCGCAACACACACTGCCATGATTGTGTTCGGATCTGTCGATCCTATACCTATTCAAGTGACGCATGATCACTCCCGTCTATACTTAAGCTGCATGGCACTTTCCGTACAACCATCACTGGGGGAAAATGACCAAATGTGCCTACCGATGATAAAGAATGATGAACATTGGTGACCAACAAAAGGACAAGGAAGCCAAGACTATAAGCCACGAGGCCAAAGGTGGAACAGGGGAGAAAGCACCTCCGCCACAACGTACGCTGGGGAACCTAGAGCAAGAGCAATGCATTCCTGCCTCCTAGCACGGGTATTTCTTGAATGACTTCTTCTAAAAGTGCTCTTCAAAACACGTTTCCTACATGTGACAAGCACATGCCTACGACGCGCCTTGAAGTGGGGGCATTTGTAGATATGTAAATTTCATTGCATATAAACGATGCATCAAAAAGCTCCACTTGGCATATGACTCATCATAAACGGACAAGTCATCAATGATATGGGGCACAAATTAAGCAAATGAAGAATAAAATATCCCCAAAATTCGGCAAAAGAGGGGAATCTCTACTTAAAATTAGCAAAGGGTCCAAATTGCTCTCAAAATCGGAAAGAAAGCTAAAACATATTCACAAAACAAGCAAGAATTGAAGATTGCTCACAAAATAGGCAAGAAAAACCTATAATTTGGCCAAGCAAGGGAAAGTGGCTGAAATTAAGACACAAAACATGCCTAAATTCTCCCATGGATGAATTAAGACACAAATGAAAGCCAAATCCATCCAAAGGCAAGCTTTGAGAAGTTTATAAATAAAAGGTCCCAAGACAAGCATAAAGTTGATAATTTCTACATTGAAGGGTCGAACTTCTCACAAAAGGAGAACCTCTGCCAAATCTTTAAAGACTAATACGCTGCCAAAGCTCTCTTCAAAGAGCGCATAACTAAAGCCGAAGCTTTCTTTCGACCAAAGCCGAAGCATTCCCTTGAAGAATCAACAAGCACTTGTGCCGATTCTTTCAAGACTTTGTTGCAAGCTGAATCAATGAAATCCTACATCAACACTACCTTTGCCGCAACCCTAAACTTGAGGTGAAGACCATCCGATCATTGTTTCAAGCTCAAAACTTTAAGCAATCAATCGATCGTTCGTCTGAGATTAAGTCATTGTGACCCTTGGGTCAACAATCTACACCATCTCCATCAAATTTGAAGACTAAATCAGAGGAAAGTTGTAAACAAAGATTGTAACCCTACAAATTCATGAATACAATCTACTACTTGTACACGTGTTCTCGTTTCATTCGTTATAGAATTTTCGTGTTTACAGTAACATGAAATTTTTTGACACAAACATCCAAACAAATCAAACTCTGTGTTTTCATTTCATTCATTTCATTTATCAAATAATCTTATAATTCAAAGTTAGTAATACTATATGAAAAACATGATTAATCCCTTCCAAGGCTCCAACCTTGTTAAAATCATGCTAAAACCTTCAATCTTTCAATCAAAATATATAATATTAACAATTATACATTATATTCTGATAGTCCAAAGCATATCTTACAAAATCTAATCCACTGCATATCTAAATTTCTAATTTTTAACCCAAAATTTCTTAATGTTTCGATGACAAACGTCAACCCCCGATAGGATTTGGAGCACCCACCATTGGACCTTGCCACACCCTTTCTTACCCTCCTATTTCTTGGTGCTCTTAATCACAGTTGCAGGTGCTGTCGACGAGTCTGTCCATGAAAGAGGATGGCAAAAGAGGACGTAGGCGAGAGGATGAAGGCGAAAGAGGATGCAAGTAGGTGGAAGCAAGGTATTAGCCAGTCACATGGTTTTCGAGTAGCCTCGCTAAGATTGTCTAGCGACGACTTTAGTCGAGGTGAGTATCGCCTAATCCCAGTAAAGCTAATCCACTAGAATAACAAACACGTTACTACACTACTAGTTAATCTAGCTCAGTCTAGTGACATCTAGTCAGGGCAAACAAACGCCCTTAATTTCTTATGTAGGTTTGATTTGGGTGCACCAAGCTAATCAATTATTATTTCTTATTTTCTTCAATTTCTTTTAAACTTAATATTTTATGACTATTGAATGTTATCGCATAATGGAGATTTATAACCAAATTTATTGTATATGTGGCATGGTTTTATTGGGTGTTGGGGTTCCACATATGTTTCAGGAGGCTACCCCCGAGTGTTAGGGAGAAAATAGAGTCTACAAGTCAAAGAGGAACGAATTTTGAGTTTTAGGGAGTAAAGTGGTGACTTTTGAGTTACAGGGGCAAAGTGAGATCAAAATCAAGTTCCAGGGGTACATCTAAAAATAAGCTAACCATAGTTTTCACAAGAGGGCAGCTCAATTCGTTAAGCTCATAACCTTGTTGCACCGAGACAAAGCACGAACTAAGCAAATGATGCGATAGGACAAAGATGATATGAAATTATGGATTCCAATCTGATAAGTAAGTTTTTCCTTTCAAACAATTAAAAGAAGAAATTAACTGAGAATCCATACACACGTCTATATGAAGATTTGAAACTAAGATCTAGACCATGAAGAATGCAATCCTTTTTCAGTGATGATGTGGGTGAGTTAACACAAGATTAAAGGCATGCAAAAGGGTATGCAACTAGGGTTTTAGATGAAGAACAAGAGAGGAGGTTGGGGAGCTTAAAAGCACTCTCTAAAACCTAATATGTCTAACCAATGAGGAAATGAAATCCTCTAACCTTGTAACAAAAAATCTTTGATTGTTGTAGACAAGAGTATAAAAAGACACTTGTCAAATGTAAAAGCACTATGAGCATCTCAATGGCAAAAAACTCAATCCAGTATAAAAGGTGTCTGTTAGCCCATGTGGGCTGCCTTAAATTTTATGCTTAGCTCGCATGAAAACAGTTAGCAATTATGATAGGGCAACTTCACTGTCAAAATGCATAAGAAATCTACATGTGAAATACATGTGCATGTACAAGTCTTACTTGTGATGAAGCGAGAAAGATCTAAGAAGCATGTGTGGTACATGAACTAAGTTTAGACTTCACAATATTCATGAGAAGATGGAACTTTTTCCGAATAAATTGTATATTACAACCATACGAGCCGTGAAAGCCAGTGGCCCACCACGTGGTCGGCTAAGATCCCAAGTTCCAGAGTATTTCCTTGATTTGGCACGACCCCATTTGGGACATCTAGGAAGAGATATGATGCACTATATCCTCAAAGTATCACTCGAGTATCCACTTACCAGTAGTTTGAAACTTATTCCTGGACATACGTCATGTCAAACTTGTTTTTTAGGGAAATTGGTTACTCAACTAGTCAAAACAAAGATTAATCATGACTCCCTGAAGTTTCTTCAAAGGATTCAAAAGGATATTTGTGGACCTATCCAACCAACATGTAGACCATTTTAATATTTGTGGTGTTGGTTGATGCATCGACACGTTGGTCATATGTTTGCCTATTATCCACAAGCAATGCTACATTTTCGAAACGTCTAGCACAAATTATTAAGCTTAGGCACTCACCACCCTGATTATCTAATTAAGTTGATCCGACTGGATAATGTTAGAGAGTTTAGTTCGCAGACTTTCGACAATGATTGCATGTCAATTAGGATTGAAGTTAGACATCTAGTATCCTATGTTCACACCAAAATTCACTTGCAAAAGCGTTCATTAAGCGCCTTCAAGTGATTGCTCGAACCTTGGTCATGAACACAAAGTTTTTAGTATCTGCCTAGGGCTATGCAATTTTGCACGCAACAATGTTGGTCTCTGAGGCTTACTGTTACCCATTTGTTTTCATCGTTATAGTTGGTGGTATGAGCCTGACCTTTCGCACTACGTGTGTTTGGGTGCGCAGTTTATGTGCCAAAATCATTGTCACTTTGTACCAAAATGGGTCATCATAAAAGAATAAGAATCTATGTTGGTTATGATTCGCCATCAGTTATTCGCTACTTAGAGTTGAGATGCGGTCTCTTTAGCGCACATTTTACCAATTGTCACTTCGATAAGATAGTCTTCTCGCTATTAGGGGGAGATAAGAATGTTAACATTCCTGAGCAGCTCAATGAATTGTCGTGGATTACCCCATTATGTCTCATTTAGATCCCTGCACTACATAATTTGAAATTGATGTGTCATATTTAGATCTACAGAGCATTGCTTAAAGTATACTTGATATTGTTACTGATCTAGCAAAGGCGACAAGATCACATATACCCGCTGCAACACACGCATGGAAAGATAGGTGTACCTAACATACGTTAAGCATTGTGCCTGAATGATGAGCTGTCCTTGAAGGACAGTTGGCTGCATGTCCCAGTACATTGGCGGCTAACTAATCATATGCTTATACCTTGAAGCGATGCATACTTATTGGTTCAAAGGATTTACAATAAAAAGGAAGCCCTTAACTCTAACTAGTGAAACTAGTTTGAATCTGACCATCGCTTACTCAACCATTCCAACACATGAGGTTATTCTAGATTAAAAAAACATCTTGGAAGAGACGAATATGATGATAGTTGACGATGCATTTTCATACACATTAGCTACTAATATGATGCTGAGCGATGACATTGAACGACTCTCCATTGGTGAATGTCAACATAGACCTGATTGGTCAAACTAGAAACAAGCAATCCAAGTTGAACTTGAGAAATGTAAATCGTTTGGGCCTGTAGTTCCTACACCTCCACATGTGAAGTCTGTTGGCTACAAGTGGGTTTTTTTTTAAGGAAATGTAATGAGAACTATGGGATAGTGCGAGATAAGGCATCAGTTTGGGCCTGTAGTTCTTACACCTCCACATGTGACGGTGCGTGAGGAACCTGAGACCTACATAAGGTTTTTTGACGTCTTGAATCACGTGGTGTTATCTGTTTGTGCAAATTCGTTGTGTAAATAGTATTTTTAGACATAGTTTGGTTAAATGTCAAGAAATGCTTAGTTAAGTTAAGGTATTGTTTTCACAGGTCCCAAACAGGTTAAACTAGACATAGGCAATGAGTCTAGTGATGTGTCGTGCTCTCTAAACCTATAAGTACATGATTATCATGCACATGCACATATGTTTCGTATAGCTAGCTAAGGTCGTCTGTTATTTGCAGATACTGATGTTTCTAGTGGATACTAGATGGCTAGTTGATGCTAGCTAATGATTGATTAATGCCTTTCCACCTGCTTGCTATACTATACTAGTTGATGCTAGTATTATTGTTTTGATATAGATATGAGGTGTTTATGTTACGTGTATTGATCGATGATTGTGATGATGTGATTGCTTTGGAATTCATGTTGTGAATACTACATATTACTAGACACCATGTGTAGTTTTCAAATTATATTTGTTTTCCAAAACAAGGGTTATTGTATTCAAAATGTTTTTAACTAGATAAATGTTCGATCCACTCACACTTTGTTTTTCAATCCATTGAGGACATAGTGAGACCAAGGTGACTTTTGGGCCACACTAGTGGACATGGTAGTTAGGGTATTCACCTAAGGATTATGCAGTTCCTTTTTTCTGCTATTTTATCTAGTTGTAATAATAGTATGATGTCTTGATTGTGCAAAGCATTGCACTTAATTTGTGTAACTGTTTATCGACTGCTAGTAGCTCTTGATTGATGTGATAATAATGAGATTGTATCCCTTGACTTGTGTTCCCAAGTCACTTATAAATGAAAAAAAATACCACTAAATCGTAATATGAAATGCACCTATATTTTTAATTCTTGTGTTAAATAAGCATACAGCGGTAATATTTTATTCTTGGGCCATAATGACCAATTAGTATGCATCAAGTATTGAGAGCGAGAGAGGGAGGGAGGGAGGGAGGGTAGAGAGAAGGAAAAGTTCCGTGTTGGGAGCAAAGTGGGTGGAAGTGCGGAATTACGGTTGCATCCTCGGTTGTTAGATTGTTCGATTGTTCGATTGCTCGATTG